>JAQIYI010001552.1:0-11586 GCA_034700265.1 Polyzonium germanicum
AACGGCGGTATTTTTTGGACAAATTTAGAATGGTAATATTGAGTTTTAAAGTTTTTTTCCTATTAAAATATTGCATCTTCTTGTTCATATATAAATCAGAGGTTTTACAGTAGGCCGCCTACTGTAGAACTTCTAATAAAACTCAATATTACCATTCTAGATTTGTCCAAAGAATACCGCCGTTACATTTTCCATATATATTTATCCCATTCTAAAACTTTACCAAAATTACGGTAATATTACCAAAATTTATGTTACCGTAATTTTCACATCACTAGACGCTAGGTTTAAGCTGCAGTCTGAACATATACTGCCGCTACATGGACCCAAAATAACATCGATGTTAGCTAAAGTCGGCTTTAGATTTTCTAAAGCTGGCTTTAGGGGTCCATGTAAACATGTCACATCGAAGGCGTTTCACCTAACATCGATGTTAGCAAAACCACCTTTCACGATGACTTGACTTTGCCAACACCGATGTTAAGGGTCATGTAGCCACTTAACATCGGTGTTAGCATCGCTGTCGTCTGCTCCATCCTGTTTGCGCATGCGTGGCTACTTTGGCGCCATCTAGGTGTTCTGCCGTCTACTACAGCTGAAGCCACTTCATCGATTTAGCTAAAGTCGGCTTTAGCTAAGCCGACTTTAGCTAACGCTGATGTTAGAGGTCCATGTAGCGGCAGTAATAGACTAAGCGCCTATGCGCCTTCCCATAGCTTTACGCCTGGTCTGGCAACACACATGTGGCGTCAGGTTATGTGGTGCAATAAATACAGGTGTGACAATAGCATCAATGCCTGTTCAGGCGGTACACTAGGTGTTACGCTACCATCACATCAGTTTTAAGGTGAAGTCTGTACACGCTTAGTGAGTGCCTTAGGCTTAGCCTGCTGAATCGAAGCGCTTTATGAGGTGGGAAAAACCACTCTCGCTGTACGCGAAGATGCCCTCCGGAATTTCAAAGCGAAGGAAGAGGGGGGATGCTAGTCTAGAAGCTAAGAAATTATTCAGGGATTAGCTGGAAGGAGGAAGTGGAAAATCAAAAGAGCGCAAAGTTTATGACTAATGAGCAACAGCCAGCGTGGCTTTCAAACCAAAGGTTCGGGACCACGCCCTGGTAGTACAAACAATTATTTTCAAAAAATGAACGCATACGGATGGACAGACATCAGCTATTAATCAAGAACCTTCCTTATCTATTAATACATAGAGATAATAAAACAATCGCGATCGTATAATTTGTAGTGGTCACAGAAACGACCTTAAAATTTACATGTGTTGTATAGGACATTGTAGATTGAAGTATTACACTCGGCGATAAAAAAACATGTAATGAAAATATCGCGGATGCCATTTTATAAATCTCTGCTAGGTTAGGTGCAGCGAGCGTTTCACGCCTGGTGAGCTAGATGGCTCAGACCGGACAGCTAGTATTTCTCAGCATCTAGGATGCACTGGAGGAAAGAAAATTGATGTCATTGAAAGTGAATAGTCCTAAGAGGTAGTGGAGGATTGTCTTCATTAGTTTTATTTTATTGTTTTCCATTGTACGCCATTTTATTCATTGTATTATTTTTTGATAAGGTATACAACTATAAAACATATACTGTCGCGATGGGGAGCCTGATCAAAAACTACTCTTTCGACTCAATATTTATTCATAATTCAGACATCCTCATTCCATCGTTAGTAACCCCCAAACTGTTTTCACTGCGAGAGTGATTTGTATTCCATCAGGCCTAAAAATCTGGTTTACCTAGTTGATGAGTTTATATTGAACAGTGTAAATTCCTCAGATTCTGATTCTTGGCACAGATTGTAAAACTGTAGATTCCATGTTCTTTTTAATCACTTCAATGCTAGATCTGTGATATTGAGTATTTTATAGATGATATACAAAATTAAAATTTTTTAATATTCGGGTGAGGTATTGTAGCGGACTTTAATATGGTTAGGCCTAGATGCATCTAATTACCCCATTTAATAATAATATGGCAAGCTTAATCTTCTCACAAACACCAGAGCATTGCTCGCATGTCTCCTCATGATGCGTATACAAAAACAATTTTGAAAAACGTAACAAAATATTAAAGAGCCACAATTTAGTTATTATAGATCACACGTTTATCTTAAACCATTATAGAACCTAGGCTAATGTGGATTTAAAGCAATACCTCGCAATGCTCACTCTTAGCTATGATAATAGAATGTAAGATGAACGCTTAATTCAACTAATGGCAATCAATCGGCATGAAATCACATCACAAGCCAGCTCAGAGCACGTGAAACATGTCAAGGCATGAATCGAATGTTTATTTTACTTAAAGTGGATTTAACGAAGTATGACGTCATTAAAGTGTGAACAGAATAACAAAGACATACGGGCGTAGACGCACAACACACGTGCAACTCAAGTCTGATAGTAGTGTTTCTTCCGCTTGGACAATAAGTACTTGGAGGAATTATTTATTTTATTTTATTTTATTTTAGCAGTAAGGGTGCCAACAGGCGAACCCAATTACAGGCATCCTATAAATAAATTACAAAATAATACAATAATAATAAATAGCAGATTCTGCAGAATCCTTGTCATGAGAACACTTGAGCCATACAAAATACAATAAGTGAAAGAATAATATAAACAACAGCAGATTAAAAGGATCATTCTCACATATTTTACAAAAACAGTATAGCAGTACTATGTGATACTAGTATTTTTATAAATATCTTATGAATCATCAACAATTATAACACACTGCAGTAAAAACAAAATATAATGAGATAGGTTACAAAAAGTGATATAAATTGCATTAATCACAAAAAGAATGAGAATTGGAGTTAAAAGTAATCAACTTTAGCTCAAGAACAACATCACGTTTGTAGCATATTAATATACCAAATAAATTACGAATTTGAGAAATATTTGTTATAATCTCTCATAAATTTAATAAAGGGGGCCCATTGACCATAATTGTTTCTATATTTCTGATATGAAAACATAGACCTGTGTCTGGAATTAGTTTGAGGTATCTTAAACTGAATCAAGCTCAGTAAAGAGACCTCATTGTAAGTTTAACTCACAACTCGATGTAAAACGCACTGACTAGCCAGTACACTACGCTGCATAACAGCCATCCCAAAAAACTTTCAATATTTATATTTAGTTTGAATTTCCCACATATAAAGAATAAAAAAATATTTTTTTGAACATTTTGTAATTATCAATTTTTGTTATATAATGCGGAAACTAACCTGCGCTTGCATAAAGATTGCAAGTGAAAGGTTTACACACTCTTAAAATGAAACCTATAAGTTTGTTGGATTTTTTTTACTGTAAATGTCAAAAGTAAATTTGGAGTCAAAAACAACACCCAAGTCCTTGATAAAATACACCCTTTGAGTTGGACATTGTCCTTGTAATAATTAAAAGGATCTAACTTTTCTTTTCTGAGTGAAAAACTAATTATTGCACATTTATTAACATTCAACTGCATATCATTACTGCTACACCAACTTAGTAACTTACTAAAATCTAACTGCTAATCTATTCTATCCTGAGTTGTGTCAATATTGCGAATGAGTCTTAAGTCATCTGCATACATCAAACACTCACTATTTTCAACAGCAGCAGGCACAGATGTGAGCCCTAAGGTACTCTAGAGACACATTTAAATGTGCATGAGTTGTCATCATCACAACGTACAAAAGTTTTCTATCATATAAATATGATGTATTCCAATCTAAAACACTGCTCGCTACACCATAAAATTCTAGCTTCTTAAGTAGCAGTGAGTGGTTAACCTTATCAAATGCCTTTCCAAAGTGAACATAAATTGAGTCTATTTGTCTTTGTTTTTGAAAAGCCTCCGTAATTGTATTAACGGACAGAATCAGAAGACTTGACATTGACTATCCAAGTATACAATATGGCATTCACCACAGATCACTCATCCTCTTAGCTGATAATGTACAATCTTCAAGGCAGGTAATGATTAATTGGAAATGACAAGTCACCAGATGAACACAGTTTCATAGACAATATTCTGGTCAAGAGTTGATATATGGCTGACCTGTGACGACTTTGGTTTCGATACTCAAGATCTCACTTCAAGATCGCTTGATCAGCACAATTACAGCATTAGGTCCATGGGAAAACTTCAAATGCTTTAAATATTATCCCACGATGACAACAAGGCAGAAGGAAGGTTCATTGATGGATGATTGAAGATTGCAATGTGGCATTTTATTTCATTTCATTTTTATTACACAAGGATTATTACAGAAGGTTTTGGAAATGTATATAAACAATAATTTTCACATAAACAAAACAAATAACCCTAGTCAAGGTAACTGATTAAATAAGCAAGCTATTAAGATTTCAAGCAACAACGTTATCTCACAAAAGGTAGTTTACCAGACTTATTCAGATCACGAGCAAAAAGTTAATTGAGGCGAACATCCGACCTGGCATATGGCTTTTTTAGAAGCGCAATCTTTGAGCTATAATTCCGATCTGAGGAAAAACGAACTCAAATTTTTTTTTACTATACATGAGGATCCTTGAATAATTTTCGTAGCTAAGGAGGTCCTCAACTGGTAACGTGACGATTTGAGAGATTGTAACAATAGTGCGGCAATGATGTCTGCAGAGTTTGTTTAATATGTGTAGTTGTTACTTATAAATCGAGCCGCCACTTTCTGAACCCGTTCCAAATCCTCAACATCTAATTTAGTGTAATGGATCCCTGGGCACAGGCGCATAATTTAGAACAGAAAGAATCAAAGATTTATTTACATGTAAGTGCAGTTTCTTTGCAATGGGTATATACCGAAAGTTTATCTTAATAGGCCGATAAGGCGCAGGGCTTTGCTCCAAACTAAGCAAATATCGTCCATCAAGTTTGGCTTGCTATTTATTATGACCCCTAAGTATTTCATTTTATATACCCTGTAGTCCGTTTTCTTGTGATTTATAATAATTGGCATTTACCAAGGTTATGGGGAAGAAAGTGAGTTTCTGCCCAACGACTGATTAAATCGAGGCTTGTCTGAATAGTTTTCACATCAATCATTGAATTGACCCAACGATGAAGAACAATTGTCTTCAAATAATCGTAAATTTACATCAGTAATAACAGATGGAAGTTCGTTTATGTAACATAATAAAAGTAAATGTCAGAGTACCCTCCCTTAGGGGGCGCCGGATGTCACTGGGCACCAGGTTGAGCGGACCCCTCTTAGGAGAACCCGCTGGAAACGATTGTGCAAATAATCAGAAAGGCACTTTAATAAGTTTCCAGAGATTCCTAAAGCCAATAACTTCTCAATTAACCTGGTATTGGAAATCATTTCGACAAATCATCGAGACACCATATAAGTTGGGTATCACAACAATGCCCACGTCGGAAACCGAATTGAGCCTTGGCAAATGCATTATTATTATCGAAAATATCATAGATTTTTTAACTGATCAAGTGTTCAAACAATTTTGAGAATATGCTAATTTGAGATATTGCTCGATAATTTTGAATGTCATCTTGCCTCGCAGATTTGTGGATGGGTGTTATATTGCGTATTTCCAGGCTTGAGGAATTGTAAAAACAAATAATATTGAGTTAAAAAGTAAATTTATCGTTCCACAATCGACGAACTTATGCCCTTTACGAACGAAGGATGGAAGCCGTAGGGTCCAGCTACTTTGGACACATCCAAATTTGAAATAAGATCCGAAATTACCAGAATATTCACTTCAATGTCTGCCAAAGCGTTCGAATTTCCGACACAGTGTTCTGCGTGAGGTAAAATATCAACGCTTAGGTCTTTACCAAAAACTGATTTGAAATGAGAATTAAAATAATTAGCACATTGGATTGGACAAGAATTTGTGTCAATTTGGATGGTGGTTGGTACAACACTAGTTGTTTGCTTAGAACTAATTTCCAAAAAGCCATTGGGTTTTTATCTACATTTGCGGTATAGGGAAATACACCACTGACCCACCTTTTGACCTCCATGTCCGCAAATCGTCGTATTTATGCCGCACTCAGTCGGTGTCATTTACTGACGAAATAAATTGAACATCGCTACCCCCTCCGACATATTTGACGCCTTTTCGCGCACCAGAGCATGCGAATCGTCTCAGTTTTGATGCCACCACCGAACGCCCACTGTGGCATCGCAATTGTCCATTCACGGGTGCCACAATTATCTCTTTTCGCGGGCGATGGGAGGCGCGCGCAGCGGCATGCTGCTGCGCGAGCCTCCAATCGCCATCATAGAGACATCAATTTCCACACGCACTACTGATAAGCCTACTTTTTCATGGAAATTCATTATTTTTGTTAGCGCGAAAATACTTGGTTTTGACGGCACAACCATCAATAATATGCCGATGGCGCATGCCACTTGCGCACTTTGCGGCGCGAACGCCATTGAACTTTGATGTTGCCCTTGGAGATCAGCAAAAACATGTTTAATCTATTCAAAGCCATTGCCAATTTGCACTTCTTTGTTTGCGTATGCTGGCATCAAATTAAACATTGGATGGCAGCCAAATGCCTCGCACGTTGCCTCTTAAGGATTTTTAGTCTGGCTATTGCGATCACAGGCGCATTGATTGTATTGATTACACATTATTCTTATTGATTTGTGCGCTCCAGTGGAAAACATTGATAAATAAGCCGCATTGGATGTCGCCAACGACAGAATACTACTGCATACTCGTAGTTGTATATAGGGTCATATTCGATAGTGCCATTGATATATAACCAAGGCTGTAAGTTCTGTATCTAGCAGATGGTGGCAAAATCGGCTTGGATGCAGCGTATCAACTCACTGAGTAAGTATGTTGCATTTGAATGTGCAACTTTATATGCCTAAGGCTTATCTATTTATGTTTTTAACTTTCAGCATTTTAAATGTGATGACTGTAATAGATTTTGATGGATTTCAAATAGGGAGCTAATTTTATATAAAAAAAATTGTTATTTTAATATAGACGAGCATAGCCCGCACAACTTTTTTGTTATGCTTCCTTTGGGAAGGCATTTTAGTCATTGGCAGTATAAAACTACTAGATTTGTTATAAATAATATTCATGGAATGCCTTATAAAAATCAGGAGCTAAGTGCCCTTCTATGAATTAGGGTCTATTTTTCACAGACTTTATAGGGATGCCACTCGTAAAAATCTTTGGGTTATTTTTGGGGCCCAGGGAGGCAATTGCGAGAAAAAATATTTAAGAAATTTAGGTATTCCATGTATTAATTTAGAAGATTATGGGCTTAATTGGAAATATGATGACCTCTGCCTAAAACTAGACATTTCATAAAAGAGTTTAATTGTCTGCGGCATATCAGCCGACAGTCCTCGAGCATTCACTGTGCCAAGAAGGAGGCCTATGCATTTGGCATATGGACAATAAACATTCAAAAGAGCTTCAAGTACTGTATGAATATTTATTGAATTATTTTTCTATATTAGGCATACAACGAGGCATACACATATTACAGACCTGAAGGTGTGCGTAGTAGTATGTCTGAGGAAAATACTGATGATTCCGGAGATTACGAGCCTATGTGAGACATGCCAAAACTGGATTTTAAGCTGCAAACGCAAAAATGGAGGACCTGTACGTTCTTGTTATCACGAGCCATGTATCTATCTCTACAATCCCAGCGGCTCTCAAGATGTTGTCAGTTGTGGCGATTATTTTATCATTCGCAAGCTTTTTCTTTCCTATGTACCTAGCCCATTTTTTATTTTTTAAAAAATGGATGAGGTACTTTCGTACTTCTGCCAAAATTATTCAAGTTGTATATTACATGATAATGTGGCGACCTTCACCAGCAGACGACACGCCAGCAGACGATACATTAGCAGACGACACGCCAGCAGACGACACAACAGTACATGACGCCCAGACTGACAGCTGACACACAGGAAGCTGACAGATAACACGTGACTGACAATTACGGATATGACGATGACACAGAACATGACGACACAGAACAGAACGAACAGATAAACAGGATGTACGAACAATAGACAGAAATACGCAGTGCAGATACAGAAACGAAACAGATACGACGTAGTAGGAGAAGACGGACGCAGACAGGACATCGACAGCACAGAACACAGATTAGTCCCAAAGCGTGATAACCAACAGCAGCAATAAACGTTTACCTAGAGGAATCTAGTCGTCGATCTCAGTTAATTAAAGTAAGTTAAAGTAGTTAGAAGCGAGCAGTAGGTGCAGGTCCGAAGTGCGCAACATCCCACACCAACGGACAACGAACGACACAGCAACGACAGCCGCTAGCCGGACGACAGTCAACAGTACCGGGTAACGTAGCGAGAGTTACAATAAGGATTGGCAAAAAAAGATGTAATATGAAGCTTTTAAATAAAATTAGTTCCTTATATGATTTTGTATTCATTCGCTTATAAAATGTCGGATGATGCATATACTACAGCGCTTGTCCATGGAAGAAAAGAAATTATAGAGAAAATGTATAATAATAAGTATACAGTAATCATTTTCGCCTTTCATCATGTGGCTGGTGCAGCCGGAGTCGATGTGCCATTTCCCAGTCGCTTGTGCCTTGCCTGTGCGGCACCTGATGGTGAACGCGATGTCCTTCGTCGTTCCGCCATCGTCGCTCGATGCCTTTGCCGAATCTCCGTCGCTGCCACCCTGGCGTCGCATGTCCCGCTGACGCTGCCCAGCATTCGTGCTTGAAGTGCCCAGGTTTGGGCAGTACAAACAGTCTCCTTCTCTTTCGACGCTTGGCTGCTTGTGGCTCGGCTTTCCAGTCGATGTCCGTCGACCTTGCCGTGACGTGCCTGCAGTGTGGAGTGCCAAATCCTCCATAACTTGCGTCGTCCCGCTGTTCTTGATGCGCAGCTGATAGTCATCCAGCATTTTTTTCCGGTGACGTAGTACACTGTCAGCTCCGCCTCGTCCCATCCTTCCAGCGCAGTGACTAGCGTAAAGTAGGAGTCTGTTAGACTTGCTAACAGCGCTGTTACCGTCTCTCCGGCATCAACGTCGACACCTGCCGTGCGAAGCTTGCAGACGACCTCCAGCATCCCTTTTGATATGGTCGCGCAGATGTCCTGACGTTAACCTGGACGTATACAACTTCTGGCGCAAGAACAAACGACTTCCCAACGATGTCCGCTCGTAGAGCTTCTTGAAAGTGTTCCATACCTCATGTGCCGTCATCAGATGTCCGACATGGACGACCTGGCTGTCTTCGATGGCGAGCATGATCCGGCACAAGGCTTTGTCAATGCCCTTGGCCCATGCCTCCGTAGCCACTCGAAGGATTCTGGACGATGTCCCACACATTGTCCCACATCAGCACACACTTCATCTTTATGCACCACGTACCGTAGTTGCCATCGTTGAGGAGTGTGATGAGGTTGTCCTTCACTTTCGCTGCCATCGTTTTCTTTGTACTTTTGGTCACCTCGTGTTAGGCTGGTCCGGCTGCTGGGCCCATAACCTGATGAAATTCACAGTCGTACCTGCAGGTGAACAAAACTGATTTATTCAGGAGATTTACTGAACAATGTAGAACAGAATACTGTAGTTAACTCGCGCTAATTCGCGGAGATCAAAAAGATGCAGAATGGATTGAGCATGTCATGTTTGAAACGTTGGAAGTGAAGGAAAGGAGGGCGCACGAATTCCGTGCGTGCCTTTACTACATGCGACTAACAGGAAGTGGGAAACGCGACATTTCCGATATGAGGTAAATCGGTTCACTTCCTACGCGATGTATCCGCGTTCTTTGTCGACTCGATACCACTGGCCGATGTCGATACCTCCAACAATGAAATTGCGCCTTAATATTAAAAGTCAACACATTAAATTAACAAAAAGCCAGTGGAAAAACTTGCGGCCATATATTAATATTTTAAATAATTTGGCCGATAATAAAAGAACATTGAAATGCAAAAAGATTCTTTTAATGGGTCAGAAAAGAGGATTTTTACCATACTTAATAGCGCCTGTCTAATTGGTACTCTCGAGTTAGCTAGGGATGGTTTGAAAGATGGCTGAGAAAAATTTGATGATTCCTGCTGAAGTCTGGGAGAAGGGGTACAAAGAACCATGGCACAAACAAGAGCCTATAGGTCGCACACTTGAATCTTTAACTGAATCTGACTATGATAAAGTAAAGTTGCTAAATTTCTTCATGCAGAGGTACAGAGCAGTTAGCGATCAGCGGCCACAAGATGAGCGCGACTGAGTTTGTGAAAGATGAGCAAGAATTAGAGAATGTAGACATTAAAGACATTAATACATAAATTCCATCACACCATATGAACAAGTACAATATTACTAATAAGTATACAAGGCAGCAATGGCAAGTTGTCATGGGATAAGGAAGTGCGCCAAGTTGTTAATGGGTGAACAATTCCTAATTTAAATATAATACATGTATATTTAGTACATCACGCTGTTAAGGCACGCCTCGGCACATTCGAGCCAGAAGGGTCGGAGATATTCAGCACAAAACTAAAAGAAATAAATATCCTGATCACGATTTGTAGAACTTGATGACGAATTTCGCAGTTACAAGAGTTCAAGCCAGAAACTAATTTATTCAGTAGTTTCGCAGTGATTCAAAAAAACAGAAAACTGTCGCCTCTCTCCCGTTTGAACTCTCAAGTGAACACTCAAGAACTTTCAGTTCCACGTTTTCAACACTTGTAATCCAACTCAATCACTCAGTTTAATACACGATCGGTAAAGATCAACCATTGAATCGTTTACGTTTAATTCTCGTTGAATAAATGAAGTTAGTTTGTTCCACAAAGTCGTCCGCTGCAAAATTCTACTAAAAATACTTATGCGATATTAGCATCTGGTCTCTACAGTGTATAACTGTATACTAGTCATATTTTTATTAATGCAGCTGCCATCATTAAGTAGGCTTATCAGTAGTAAGCGTAAAACTTGATGGTGCATTATTGTTAACAGCATATTCGCGATCTCTCATAATGATAAATTAAGATGAAATCTCGTAACTGGCTAGCGCATGCTAGCATAGCCTAAGGAGGTGATGGGTGCGGGCATAGTAAATGACATAGCGTGCTCACAATAAATAACTGGATCACCGGTAGAATGTTTCGGAAAGAGGGGGTACCACTTCCCTTTTTATTTTCCAGTAAGGGACACCGTCTAGATGTGGCTAAAAAATAATATGTGGCGCTAGAACTCAAAAAGTGTAGCAGTGCTACCTTTTCTATACTACTGGAGTGTGCTCCAACTTGGCTGATTAATAGAATTAGTTCTCCATTAGTACTTGAGGATAAATATCATCGAGCGTTCGAGGGGCTTCTATGTATAAAACCTTTACAACACTATAAATACTCTGTTTTCCCAAAATCCTATAATTTTAATGATGTTGATTATGAACGAAGTAATGAGTATTTTGGCGGATGTAACTGGGACTTCTTATTGAATCGTACAAACATAGATAAGACTCTGGAACTCTTCTATAATAAAATTCATTCTGTATTATGTGATCTGATTCCCATGAGAAGGGTACGACCTAGAAAATTCCCAATATG
>JAQIYI010001553.1:0-11583 GCA_034700265.1 Polyzonium germanicum
ATAATTAAACTAGACCCAATTAGTAATTAATTAAAATTGAAATTTAATTTATATATATTTTATATTTATTAAAAAAAATTATTTCCAAAGTTATTTTTAGATGAGGAGAATGGCGCGCTTAGACAGTTTTTCTGCAATCGTACTGTGTATGAAACGATCGTCGTCTCTCCCGGATTCGGAGATTTGGCGGACGGCGACAAAATTAGGCTGGCCATGTGTTCCTTGTCAGATGTGGAACTTGCGTCTTTGCTTGCCGACGTTACTCGCACTGTAGACGGAGTCGGATTAGTCAATCAGGTAGCACATTGAAATCTTTTTTTAAAAATAGTTTAAGGCCAAAATTAATAATAACAAAATATTACCATTTATAAACGTATGTTCAATTTTAGATTTCAGCCTTAGTGAATGCAAATTTCGGACAACCGCTTGCAATCGAAGCGTGGATGCATCTCTGGAACGTGTCGCCTAATCTAACTGCAAATGTAAGACCATTTTCAACTAAGATTTGTGTCAACTTGAATGTATAAAACATTGGGTACCAAAAAGTTATTCATATTAATAACTGGATCAATAATTGTCTTGCAGCCTGTATTTTAAGAGGCTTATCAGTCTCAACTTATTCCAAATAGGCCAAATGTAAAATTTTGGATGCAAGTTTTGTTTTTTTGTTATAAAAGTTTACGAATAAACAGGTCGCATTTGCTATAAGCATTGTTTTACAAATAAGTTTTAATGATATTTAATTATTTATTTTATTTTCACTTTTTGAAGGCCTTGGATCTTAATGAAGTTAAATCGCTAAGATTGGCTGCTGGCGAGTCACTTTCGAGTGCTTTAAATGGCGTTGCCATGGATCCATCAGGTTCCGTTTACGCGCACCTGTGTGGCCGCAATCTGTCGGAACTTTTCAACGCTCTCAACAAGCAGGACAAGTTTATGCACTTCAACGATATGGCAAAGAGGTTTCACTTGGATCGCTGGGAGTCGCAGGTCTCGGATGACGACTTAAACTCCACTTCAGCAGGTCGATTATTTCTTAACTAGCCTAGCAGCAAACCTGATCAAATAACGGTCTGACACCAGCACATGATGCCATTTACCGAGCATACCAAAATTGTGAAATTCTCTTAAGTCTTTTACATGTATATGCTCATTTGTGTTCAAAACTTTCGTTCTTCCAGCCGTTTGCAAGCAGATGTTGGATATTTTTCAACACGACAAGTTAATCGAGGTTATTTGGCGCCAACTGAAACCTTTTCTTTTGGGCAAAATTATATACAGTCCACACGAGCCAATCACCGAGAAGTTGATGGCGCAGGTCAGATTTATCAAATTAGTTTTCAAGAAAATTCAAATCAACAATTTTTAAGGTTAATCAAGTGGTTTTTTTTAAATTGAATGTAAATTGCTTTACTGATATGCAGCTCAATGACAAGTTCAGTGTTGTCGTGGATGCCTTGAATCTCGCTGATGAGTGGCTTAACAACATTTCACCGGGATTGCAAAAGTTCTTTCTTGGCTCACCTGAGATGCTTCAATTTCTGAAGGTTAGATTTGCTTATATAACATCCAGCTCGCGTGGACAATTAATTTGATTTAAATATGATTTAACCTTGTAATTTCTTGTTTGATTATTTACTCATTTCTTCCTTAGTTAACTTATCACAGAAAAAACCTAATAAACGTATTTGCTAATGCGTTTTACGCCATCCGCTCTTTTGATAGAACGTCACAGATCCTGAAAAGGTTAAGTCAAACCCATTCTTGAGGAAATTATGGGAGTGGATCCGTCCGTTGCACCCTGACGCCAGCGTTGCGCAGTTTGTGGAGAATCTCAACGCCTATTTTCACAACAATGTGACTGACCATTGGCGTCGGAACTTTGAACTTGCTGACGGCATAGTGAAAACTCTCAAGACGGCCCTCAACGTGTGTGGCGATTGTCTTTTTGTTTATACTTTTAGGAATGTCATATATTCAGAAAGGATTGAGAAATAATAAATTCGGCAGAAAACAAAAATAATTTTAGACAAATGTTTTTAAAAACTAAATGGCGTTTATTTAAAAAGTCATTTTCAGCGATGGACAAATTATTTTTTTTAAAAAAACTAACATGTATTCGCACTTATTTGTTTGTTTGGTAAATAGTGTTTTGATGTAAACAAAGTAAAACCAATGGCGGACGAACGTTCGGCAGTAGCGGAGGGTCTTCGGTTGATGGCGGAAAATCGTCTGTGGGCCATTATCGTTTTTGAAGACATTCCGAATAACGCCAGTAGTCTTCCACCGCACGTGAAATACAAGATCCGTATGGATGCCGACAGGGTTGACAGTACGAAACACATCAAAGATAGGTAAGCGGCACATCCCATCTTGTCGTTTAGCTGCTAACATCATTGAATATGATGTAATTTTGATCGTGGCCACTGTTTGTTAAAAAAAGACTCCCAACTCCAGGACCACGTCGTCGTCCATTCATCGATCTCAAATACTTGACTTTCGGATTCGCTTATCTACAAGACATGCTCGAAGGCATCATCATTCAGGAGCAGACGGGCTTCGAGGCTCCACCAGGCATCTGGGTACAGCAATTTCCTTACCCATGCCACATCAGTGATCAGTACGCCAGCTTTTCTTTGGGCGCACACTTTGTGGACTTTCTTGCTCGCCTTAGACGAATGTGCATTTTTTTTAACTCGGATTATTTTTATCATTATTTTGAACCATCTACGCTTTTAGGTTCACGATGGCTATATCTCGAACGTTTCCCATGTTCATGACGTTGGCTTGGATCTACATGTCCGCGATGCTCATCAAGACGATCGTTCACGAAAAAGAGCGTCGTCTCAAAGAGGTCATGAAAGTCATGGGACTGGGTAATGCGGTTCATTGGTGAGTCGACCAATAACCACATTATAGCTGCATTGAATAAACACTAGTAAATAAAGTTGATACCCAACAAATCAATTTATTCTAGGTTTGGATGGTTCATCACCTCATTCTCGCTAACAATTCTCACTGTCGCTCTGCTCACTCTCATTCTCAAGGTAATTTTAACTTTTGCCTCATTTTTTTAAAATTAGTCATTTTAATGATTTTTGATGTTTAAATCTCAATGCAACTTAGCAACTTCCATAAATCTTATTTAGACTTATCACCGTTCTACGCTGTACGTTCAATCAAAAATTGATTTAAATTGTTGACTGTTCCTTAATTTGCATTTTTAATAAAAATTCTTCGTCACAGATTTATTTTTATTCTTATTCGAATGATTAAAATTTTAATTGGTGATCAAATTTTTAATTCTTAATAAAATATTTATTTGGAATACTCAGTACGGCAAAGTGCTTGAAAGATCTGATCCCACGCTCATCCTCGCCTTTCTGGCTTGCTACACTGTGACAACAATTTGCCTGAGTTTCCTAATCAGCACGCTGTTTTCAAACGCAAACGTATCCGCTGCGGCTGGAGGAATTATCTTCTTTATTCTGTATGCACCGTACGGATTCATGGTTATCTGGGAAGAGGAACTGGATGCACACGTCAAGGTCTACTCTGTAAGTCAGCGTTTTTCTCCAATTTCAGTCTTTAATAAAAATAAGATGCTTAAATAATATTTGTGGGGAATTTCAGAGCCTTATATCGAACGTGGCCTTCGGGTTTGGTTGCAACTTTTTTGCGCGTTTTGAAGAGAGTGGCACCGGCTTACACTGGCACAACATCGCCGCCAGTCCTTACGGCGACGACACTTTCAACATGGCTCAGGTTATGCTCA
This sequence comes from Polyzonium germanicum, assembly GCA_034700265.1. Classification (NCBI taxonomy): domain Eukaryota; kingdom Metazoa; phylum Arthropoda; class Diplopoda; order Polyzoniida; family Polyzoniidae; genus Polyzonium; species Polyzonium germanicum. Next base: position 3,776 of record JAQIYI010001553.1, read on the forward strand.
TGATGTTATTTGATTCTGCCATCTACATGCTGATCGCTTGCTACGTGGAAAATGTGTTTCCAGGTTCATTATTTTGATAATTTAATTGACTTAACAGAGATTTTAGCATGCTTCAAATGTGCTCTTTGAGATATCTGAAAATTTTAAATTAGAATTTATTTTGTATTTAATATTTTAATTAATTAAATTACCTACATATAGACCTACAATTTGTACCTTTGACAAGCCATATAATACGCGTAATTTTATTGTATAATTTGCAGGGGACTATGGCGTCCCAAAGCCTTGGTACTACTTCACAACAAAGTCATACTGGTGCCCGAATATCCATTTAAAGGCTCCTGAGATTTATTCCGAGGAACATGTAGAAATGCACTGTAAACAAGGTCTGTCCATTTACTTAACGTTGAAAACGTCATGGCTGAATTTAAATTTGAAATTGTTTGTCTTTTGCCTTTTTTATTTTCTGACTTAGCCTCAAAAGAAGATTTCGAAGCTGAACCAGCGCACCTCCCATGTGGTATCCACATACGCAACCTACGGAAAGTGTACAGCAACGGGAAGGTGGCCGTGAAGGATCTAACCATGAGCTTCTTTGAAGGACAGATAACGTCTTTCTTGGGGCACAATGGAGCAGGGAAGACGACAACCATGTGCGCGCCTTTTTTACAGCTTTTATTATTTTAAATTTATTTGCTTCTTGGAGTTGTACTTTTATAGCGTTGTTTAATTTATTTTCTCTAAAACTTTTATTAGTTCCATTTTGACGGGCATTTTTCCAGCGACGAGCGGCACGGCGTCCATCTACGGCTACGACATCGGCACAGACATGGACTTAATTCGGCGTGGTCTTGGAACGTGTCCGCAATATAATGTTCTTTTTGAGGAGTAAGTTAAGCATTTCTACTTAAAAGTCTTATTAATTTATTTTTTTATTAAATAGCATTTTGATTATATAGATTGACAGTGGAGGAACATCTTTGGTTCTATGGGCGACTGAAAGGTGCCGAATCGGATGTGCAAGTGAGACACGAAGTGAAACAGATGATTGATGACATCGGACTGCCTCACAAGAAAGACGAGTTATCCAGAAATTTGTCTGGTAAACTATTTCTTTAGTCTCATGTAAAACACTTGCAAAAGATATTTTTAAATATATTAATTGTACCGTAAAAGACCACGCGGGGTTAGTCATTTGTTCAGCCGTTTAGAGAATAATTTCTTTCTCGTTTGCAAATATGATGAATTTTGATGATCCATTTATTTCTGAAGTTGTTGTATTTACATTTAACAGGTGGAATGCAGAGGAAGTTATCAGTCGCTATTGCCTTTGTGGGTGGGTCTAAAACTTGCATCCTAGATGAGCCCACAGCTGGTGTAGACCCTTTCGCCAGACGTGGAATCTGGGAATTGCTTCTCAAGTACAAGAAAGGTACATTCGCTGTTCTTCAAGTCTACTCTTGTTTATCATTTATTTATTTGTGTATTTATGTTATTATATTTTTTGTTAATTTATGTAATTTATGTATAACTATACGCTCGTATGTGTTTTATTTTGTTAGCTACTGCTAGTGTTGTGAATATTTATTTATTCATTTGTTTATATTTATTTGGTTTATTTATGTGTGTATTTGTTATTTGTTTGTTGTGAATATTTATTTATTCATTTGTTTATATTTATTTGGTTTATTTATGTGTGTATTTGTTATTTGTTTTTTGTGAATCCATGTAATTTCATTTATTTAGTTATCCCTGTTTGCTTGCGGATTATTTTTATTACTTTTATTTATTTATTTTTTTATTTTTTTATTTGTGTATTCTGTTTATTTATGTATTTATGTAATTGCATTTATTTATTTTGTTAGGTAGTTGGTTAGTTATTATTTCATATAAACTGTTATTGATTTTTATTATTATTTTTGTATACATTAAAGGGCGGACTATTATTCTTACTACTCACCATATGGACGAAGCCGATCTTCTGGGCGATCGCATCGCCATCATCTCAGAAGGACGTCTGCGATGCTGCGGTTCGAGTCTGTTCTTGAAGGGACGATTCGGAAGCGGCTATCGACTTACTCTGGCTCGATCCAGTGTCGCTGCGGACAGAGATAACGGCGGCGTTGATGCCATCTCAGCTTTGGTGTGGCGCCACATTCCAACTGCTCGTCTCGTGGAGAGCGTGGGCACCGAACTTGTGTTTACGCTTCCGGCGGAAGCGAAGCGAGGCAGCGGTTTCGAAGGACTTTTCGACGCTCTTGACAGGCGTCTGCACGATCTTGACATCTCAACCTATGGCATCTCGGACTCTACTCTAGAGGAGGTTCTTATTTTACTTTTAATTACAGATGAAGGCCTACATCTAAGTTGTCCAATACACTGCTACTGTTACATTGTATAATTATTGATATTTTAATTGAAGATATTTCTTTTGGTTGCCAACACTGATCACCCTGATGATGACAACGAACCTCTGATTAAAAGTAAAGTTATTTAGAAATACAAACATTATACAAAGATTCATTCGTAAAAAAGTTTGGAGTTAAAAAAATAGCAATTTATCTACTTTAAATATAGAATATCTCAAAACTGGCACCCTGTAATACAGATGTATCGTCTGAAATTTTGACTTAGGATTTGATGAGGACGACAGTTTTCCTCCTTTTAAGTTGTGCAGCAGCATATTGAGGCTTCGCAAGATATCGAGGCCCATGATTGAAAATGTTTCCATAACCAATTTGGACCGCATAGAGAACTTGAATGCTAATGGCCACTTAGACGAAAACGGTAATTTGGAATGGCAATTGAAATGATTTTTTTAAAAGTTGTTTTAAAGTTTTTTATGTTTATTCTTCAGGTGGCTTGAAAACAACGACCTTGCCAACGCGACATCCTGCGAAATATGAATTAGTGACAGGCTGGCATCTAATTCGTCGTCAAATATGGGCCCTTCACAATAAACGCTTCCTTCACACCAAACGAAACCTCAAGGGACTTTTCTGCGAGGTGATGACAAGTCCGCATCTAGAATTAACATATAAGGGGGGTGGGGAGGTTATAATTTAAATATGAATATGATATTTCAAAATATCTCAGTTTATCTCGTTGAAATATATTAAAATATATTTAAACAGATTATAATAATTTGATAGTTTTTTGTTATTTCTACTTAATATAAATATTTGTATCGCTATCAGATATTTCTACCTGCTATGTGCGTTTGTGCGACGTTGGCTTTCACCATGATTTTGCCTCCATATCGTCTGGAACCAGAGTTAGAGTTGAGTCCTTGGCTATACGGACCTCCAAATGACGTATTTTTCAGGTAGAGATTCGTTTGATAATAATTGAAATTAATCATAGTTGAAAGCGAGATCTAAACGATTGTTGATTTAATAATTATTACCAGCAATATGAATCCACTCGATCCCCTGGCGCTCAAATACGAACAGGAATTCATCGGAGATCCAGGTTTTGGCACGCGATGCTTGAAAAACAATCCGATTCCGTGAGTAGATCGCTTAATGAACGCGTCGATTCAGTTTTGTTTTCTTTTGCATGCGTGGATTGGCCCAACTTTTGTAAAAAGAGTAGTTTTACAATACCATGTTGCCGGTAATAAAAAATTTAAATATCGGTATGTATACATTTTAGGCGAAAGCCATGTCTCAGGGAACTGACGCCACCGGTGTCCAAAAGATGGCCTCCTGAAGGCGCGGCCATTACAGTTGGCGCTGATGTAGAGGTTACTGAAAATGGGCCACCTTGCAACTGTAACCTTGGTTCCCAGTCTTGTCCTGCCGGAGTCGGATCGACCCCACCTTCAATCACTTCGGTCACTGGCGACGTTCTGCTCAACGTTACTTCTCGCAACGTATCCGATTGGATCATCAAAACAACCGCAAAATATTACAGGAAAAGGTTTGTTGTGTGAAAAATATTTTCAGTTTTAGGTCGGTATCGCTAAGGATTGCAAGAATAGCTTAATGAACTCGACTTGTGATATCCCATGAAGTCAAGTTTTCCTTGACTTCAACGTCACCGTCATTTTAGACTATTTTTAATTTAATTAAGTTCAGTCCTGCTATTTATTTATTTATTTCTAAACAAAACAAAAGGTACGGTGGAGTGTCCTTTGGATATAAGTCTCCTCTTGCCGACATTAACGTGACAGCTTGGCGCTCCGCTTTTGATCGATTGACAATGGCCGCCAATTTGGGCCGGCCAGTGCTGGAACGAAGCGAATATGTGTTTTCAGAACTGGAGCGTGGCTTGAGAGCGATTCCCATCTTTGGCAATATCAAAGTACGTTTTCAACATTGTGCAAATTGAATTGCAACATTGTTTTAAGTTTTACATTTATAGTTAAGTAAATAGTTAGGTGCGTTATTACCCATAGCCTTCCATGGGTGAGTTACGTTTGAGTAACGCTCTTAAACAGTTTAGTTTATTACAAACCGCGGGCCGTTGCATGCAAGCAAAATTAAGTTATTTTTTTTAGATTAGAGTTCTGTTCGTTTTATTTGTCTGAAACTAATAAGGCTTTCGATCCTTTTATAGGTTTGGTTTAACAACAAAGGCTGGGCGGCGCTTGTCTCTTACCTCAACGCCGTCAACAATCTGGTGTTGCGGTCTCACTTGCCGCCCGACCAAGATCCGCGCGAATATGGCATTACAGCGATTAATCATCCGTTGAATTTTACTCGAGAACAGGCTAGAGAAGAACTTGTGTATGTACATGGAGTTAAACGTATGAATATCTCGATTGAATCTTGTACAGAGTGCCAGAGAATATTGGGATCAGTTTTGAAATTTGATACCATTCTATTTGAAATTAGACAAACTAAATTTTCCTTTTTAACATTACAGTAGAAAGTCCAAAGACTTTTTTAGAACTTCATTCGCTTGTAAACATTTAAAATCTAGTCAGAACTTTCCGTCACCCTCTATTCATCATAATTTCTCTCTTCTTTATCTTCTTATTTTCGTGTTCATTTATGTTTTCCTGTTATGCCTAAATTCTTATTTCAGCAAACGAAGTGCAATCAGCCTGATGCACTCAATTTGCGTCATCTTTGCTATGTCATTTGTGCCCGCCAGTTTCGTGCTCCACCTCATCGAGGATCGGATAACCAAGTCGCAGCATCTCCAGTTCGTGACTGGTGTCCGACCTGTCGTCTACTGGCTATCTTGTTTAATATGGGATAATGTATGTACATGCTTTCACTTGCATTGCTCAAGTTAGCAAAAAAAGTTATTTTTTATTTTATTTTCAGGCGAATTACCTGATTTCGGCCACATTGTGCGTTCTGGTCTTCTTGTGTTTCAATTCGCAAGCCTACGTTTCGGCGACTAACATCTGGGGTCTCGTCTTGCTTCTCATCTTGTATGGTTGGGCGAGCATTCCGCTTATGTACCCAGTCTCGTTCTACGCCGATGTGCCCAGCACTGCGTTCGTCGTGCTCTCTTCCGCAAATCTCTTCGTCGGCGTCATCACAACCGTCTCTTCATACATTCTCGAGCTCATGGACGATGAGGTAAGTTCCAACACAGACGGATGTTACATTTGTCTCTTATTTTGGAACAATAAAAATGCAAAATTGTCTACAATTACATGTATGACCTTTGATGCTTGAGGTGTCATGTAGAAAAGTAAAATTTCCACCTTTTTTTTGTAAATTAGTTTTATATTTTGATAGCCTAACTACTTTTTAATTTTTAATTCTTTATCAAGGATCTTCATGCTATTGCAGAAGTCCTGAAGAAAGTCTATCTAATTTTCCCTCAATATTGCTTGGGACGTGGTCTCTTGGACATGGCGACAAATCACCTGGTTGCCATATCACTCGAGCAATTCGGTACGATATTTTCTAATATAGGTTAGCTCGTTTAATAAAATTATTCTAGGCATAATCTATTTTTTTTGTCATTGTAGGTGTCACCGTTAAACGCAACCCTCTGACGTGGGATTTTCTTGGAAAGAACCTTTTCTCGATGTTCATTCAGGGGTTCGTGTTCTTCGCGTTCACGCTGATGCTTCAGTACAAGTTTTTCGCATTCTTCAGTCGGTGAGATGGAATAATTGCTTAACTACAGTACATGTGCCACTAGCGTGTAATTCAACTAATATGACTAGCTCGAGCGAGAGTAGCACCTAACATCACATCAAGAGCACACTCAAAGCGCTTGCAAAAATGAAACATTATAAATTTATAACACTTAATTTTAGTCTATTTATCCCACGTGCAACGTGCAGGTGTGATGACGCCAATAAAATGCGAACAGAATTTGTATAATTTCCGGAATAATTTCATAAAATCAAAGGAATAATGACGAAAATCGTTTTCAATTTTGATGGAAATAATTCTGCACCCACATCCCTAGAACAGATAAAGGCCAACACCACGCTAAATTCGAGCCTGCATGTTAGCATAATTCCTTCACTCGCTCGGACAATTGCGTAAACCATTTTTTGATTTTAAAAGATAAATCATAATTGCCAAGTAAGGACATTTGTTTTTTGATTTTTAGGAAAATTAAAAAAGTCCGCGCGGACGAGGAAAGTTCGTCCATTCTGAGCGAAGACAGTGACGTTGCCGAGGAAAGAGCTCGAATTTTAGCCTTCGATTCTCCGCCCGCGTCCAGCGATGGAGGCGTGTTGAGAGTGGTCAACCTAACAAAGGTCTACACTGGATGGCGACAGCGATTCCAACCCTATAATTATTGTCGCCATCACCTTTGCCAGACCAGGAAGAACGTCAACCGTAATGATAATGGCGGCCGTGGTGATGATGATAGTTACGAGTGTCGGAAGCGACGCGGCAATCTGACTGCCGTGGATGAACTCTGTTTTTCTGTCTACTCTGGAGAGTGTTTCGGACTGCTGGGAGTAAACGGAGCTGGAAAGACAACCACGTTCAGAATGCTAACCGGTGACACCAGGATGACTTCTGGAGATGCTTTTGTTGTTGGACACAGGTTAATTTTTATTATTTATTAAGGCGATTAAGCGATCCCGATTTTAATTGGCATCTTATGTACAGTTTTATGGATTTTATTTTCAGTATTTCTCATAATATGGATAAAGCTCGACGTCACATTGGCTATTGCCCGCAATTCGATGCTCTCGATCCGCTGCTTACTGCAAACGAACACTTGCAGTTCTACGCTCGTCTGCGAGGAATTCCCGAAAAAAACATCAAAGAGGTGCTGCAAAAATAAATAAATTCAAATTATTCAATTAAGTTTAAAACTTTGTACATTAAAAAAACCGTTTCCACTCTTATTTCGCAGGTTGTGAACTGGCAAGTGACGAAGCTGAATTTGACGGCATATGCTGAGCGCTGCGCCGGCACATATTCAGGCGGAAACAAACGCAAGCTGTCGACGGCCATTGCGCTCGTTGGCAATCCCGCAATTTTTTTTCTCGACGAGCCCACCACGGGCATGGATCCTCAGGCACGCAGATTTCTATGGAACTGCATCTCGGAATTGGTCAAAGATGGTAGATCCGTGGTGCTCACTTCTCACAGGTTTGTTTCATCACTAATTAATTTAGGCCATATTCCTCTTACCATATCGTTGAAATTATTTGTGTTTTAGTCTGGAGGAGTGCGAGGCCCTCTGCACTCGGTTGGCCATAATGGTTAATGGAAGATTCCAGTGTTTAGGAAGTATTCAGCACTTGGAAAGCAAGTGAGTGGCAGCGTGAACTTTTTGTTTAGTTTTCAATTTGCAATTAATCATTTCTTAAATAATTAATTAATAATTTATGCGTCCGCATTTTTTTTAAAAGGTTTAGTGAAGGG
>JAQIYI010001554.1:0-11583 GCA_034700265.1 Polyzonium germanicum
TTTAGCTTTTCTAAATTAATATATTATTTAGCTTTTCTAAATTAATATTTCTCTCCTTTAAATAATTAATATAGGACTAAGAAATACGGTTTAAACGGAATGTCCAGCTACAAGAGTGAATATACCTGCGCATTAAGCGCGGAGCTGGTCGAAAGGGCCAAAAACGAGCTGAACGAAGATCCGAACCTTCGAGCCCAAGACATCGAAGCTCTCCGACAATGGATTGAGAAAGAGCCGCACATTCACGGAAGAACAGGTTCGTGTATAATTGTCCGAGCGAGCGAACGACTTTAATTTGTACAATATTTAGCGGTGTCAATATATGGCACCCGCCATGCAGTGTTCAATCCAGCCTTTTGCGTTTTGTAGTAAACTATGGACATAAAAGGGGAAAATAAAAACGTGCTAATTTATTGATTGTCCGAGCAAGCGAGGACTTTTCTAAAAAGGTTAAATTAGTTATTTGAGACAATTTTTAAATACGATTTCTCGTTTTTTTTCAGACGACAGTTTTCTGCTTATGTTTTTGCGCAACGCTAAATTCAGCTTGGAAACCGCTAAAAGGAAGATTGATAATTACTACACAATCAGATCCGCTATTCCGGGTAATTTATTTTCTATTACTTCAGCCTACTTTTACAAACCTATATGTGTACCTTAATTGATCTTTAAAATATTAAAATTAGTTGCTAGAATGTATTAATATCACTGTAATCACTATTTCAGTAGGGTAATGAATGTTAAGTAAAAAAAAATAGCGCAATTCCATAGCCTATTCTTTCTTATTTCTGCCTTTTAATACGAGTATAGAATGGTTCTACAAGCAGGATCCAATGAATCCTCAGACTCAGGAACTCTTGAAACTTGGGTAGGCCATGTCTTTTTGTTAGGTCATATGTACATTTGCTTAACTTTTAATTTATTATTCAATTTTTTTTTTAATCCATAAAAATAATGATGAAATTTCTTAAAATTTATTTTATTTTATTTTCTATTGGGTTCTTAGGAGAATTATTTCTCTCGGTTACGATGACGAAGGAAGGCGACTGACCTTATTACGCTTAGGTTTGTGTAGCCGCGTCGAAGATTAAACTTCAATCAAATTCCTTAGATTTCAATTAAAGATGAAGTTTCAATCAGTCTTAATTTCAATTAATTTCCTCAGGATGCATCGACTACGATAAATTCAGCGTCGACGATCTGCTCAGGTGCGAATTGTTGTACACCAGATGGCTACTGAATGACGAACAAACTCAGATCTGCGGATTACATTCGTTCATTGACTTTGAAGGAACGACCACCAAGTCCCTGTTGCTCTACTCGCCGGTTAACTTGAAGAAAATTGCCGCCAGCTACCAGGTTGAAGCTCCCCCCCCCCCCTGGTTACGATCCGCCTAAGATACCTATTATTAGTCCTTGGATGTTGATGAGCAAACCCCAAAAAAAAATGTTTAGGCCTACCGTACTAAAAATTACTTTTTTGGAATGGTGTTTTATTAAACATCGCGCTTGATCCTCTCAGGACGAAAAATAATATTAAACGTCATCTTGCAACATCCGAGCATCTACCCATTACGAGTTATATTATTTCTGCTAATTGTCTCCGTGTTTCCCCTTTTGTAATTTATAAATTTAAGGACTGCATTCCAGTTCGACTTCGAAAGTTCACCATCTGGAATTCAACGACGATTTTCGACATCATGTATTCAATCCTCAAAGTGTTTGCCAAGCCAAAGCTCTTGAGACGCGTATGTTTTAATATGTTGTACTCTATATAGGCCTATACTGCAGTATACCCTTGTATATTGTTTAAAATTCATTTTAAATTAAACCTATAAAAGTGATTGAGAAATTAATTAATTCAATCACCATATATGTATGTTTTGCAGGTATGGAAGGCCGGATCTGGTAGCAACATTGAGGAGTTGCATTCGCAGATTTCGCCGAAATATTTGCCCACCGAGTACGGTGGAACTGCTGGAGATCTGCAGGACTTTATCGGTAGTTTTGCGCGGCGATCATTGTTAACTCACACCGGCTAATTAAAAGCAGATAAAGTGGATTTTTCATTATTTATTATACATTGTGATTAATTGTTTTGCAGACAAAACGAGGAAAGGATTGATGAATTTTCGAGAGGAAATTCTGGACGAGAGAAGCAATTACGTGGATGAGTCTAAACGCCCAGGTAAACCAAAAACGCAGCACGACATACTCGGAATAGAAGGATCTTTCCGAAAACTTATCATCGACTGACTAGTTAACGTGCTCGATCTTTAACTATATACAGTGCGCCGTATACTGTACATTTAGTTATAGACATGCACTTTGAAGGAATTATATTTTAATTTCAAAATTAAAATGTAAATTGCATTATGGACGCGTTTATTCAAAAATCATGAATCGTAAACTATCAATTGGTTCGTTGTATAATCACAGTATCTTTAACTATACTTGTACGCGACTTTATTGGTTTATATTAAACGGTGGTTGTTTAGAATTTCCATTGATTTTTTTATATTATTTACTTTTGATCATAGATATGTCAGGTCGATCTATTGTTAATTTTTATACATTAGGCATCACTAATGACTAATGCTTTAAGGACCCCAAGATGTCGACGTAGCCTACAGGCGGAGAATACGTCATTTTTCCATTCAGAGAGAGAGAATGGAGAAATGACGTCATCAGAGCCTGTCCTGGAATTTTTTCAAGTCGAGACAACTCTAAAAGTCATCGTCAGAGTGATTCCAGCCTGAGTCATCTTTACTTTAATAGGCGTGCTCAGCTTGACTATTTTCTTATGCATTGAACATCCCGCGCGCAACCTTCAATAAGTTCAATTGACCCACCGCTATGAACGCCACTGATCGAGTCTGCATTCTGAAATTACGTAGGCCTATCAATGTAGGCCTATCTCTAACAGCTGACTTCATCAAGGTCAAAGTCGTTAAGTCACGCAGTTACAACGTGAAAGGATACTAGTTAATTAGTGTAGTAGCGTTGGGAAAACTATGCACTGTCCCGATCACATGACAATTAAACGACTCAAGACATCAAGGTAGGCCTGGGCGAATTTAAAGTAGAGATACTCATGCAGCTGGAAAAGTTTGAGATTTTCTCATGTAGGGTACGTACAAAATGTATAGTTTATTTCAAAAAATTACTAGAGAAAAATTAAATTAATATTAGATGAACAAATTGCATGGACATCTTATTGCATTGGTAAAAAAAATGGTTCAAGACCTAAAGTATAGCCTAATGACTGGGCCTAACTACAAGAGCGAATACATCTGCACTCATGGAGCTCATGGCCCAGCATGAATATTTATTTAGTTTAGTAAACATATTTTTGTCAACACAACCTACTGTAACCATTTATACAGATGTAATTTTGCGGGTCTAGATCTAGACCCTAGATCTAGATCCTGTTTTTAGTTGGCCTATATCAAGATTTGTGGACAGTGCATGCATGCAGTTAGCCTCTTCCAATGTAGTAACTTTCAAGTGATTGCTTACATGTTATGGTATGTTGATCCCATGAGACTGCTGCATATATATTCCAAGATAAGGCGTGCTAAGGAGTAAGGACACATACGATTGATATTTTGTATTTACAGAACACTGTAAATTGTGTCTTTTAATTGAGCAAGTCATTTAGGCGAAGGGCTTTTGTAGTAAATCTGTATATAATTGCTGCTTGCAGTGTAGTAATTTTAAACCCATTGTAGCATATTAGAGCGTACGCAAGGGGTGCCATGTTTTAATTATCATCACCTTTTGAGATAGCCTAGCCGAGTAACATATTTAATTTTCTCAATTTCTCTTTACAAATAGTTATATAGAATTTCAAAAAAGGTTAAAATAGGCACCGATACATATGTCAAGCTACAAGAGCGAATACGTCTGCACTCTGAGTGTGGAGCTCCTAGAAAGGGCCAAAAGGGAACTGAACGAAGATGAGAAACATCGAGCACAAGACATCGAAGCTCTCAGACAATGGTTGCTGAAAGAGCCGCACATTCACGGGAGAACAGGTTTGTAACCAATTGAGAATTAATTAAATTATTTAAATAATTCATTTACATGTACAGCTGCACGACTATATATACAAGGGCTCGAGTGTTGATGACCTAAAAATATGAGAACTTACGGAGCCAAAATCCAGAATTGAAATCATTTCAAAATTTAAAAAAGATGAAATGTTATCGACACCCGAGTCCTAATCAATACAATTTTTAATGAGTACCGGTATCTATTTTCAGACGACAGATTTCTGTTGATGTTTCTACGCAATGCGAAATTCAGCTTGGAAACAGCTAAAAAGAAGATCGATAGTTATTACACCATTAGATCCACCATTCCCGGTAATTTCTTGTCTATTAATTATGCATCGGTTTTGTAACTCAAATATACCTGTACATGTATGTATAAAAAATTCATAGGCATACAACACATGTACAAGTATAATTATATATTGTACATTGTATAATGTACCGGTATGTTGATAAAATGGCCTTGTGTTAAAATCACTTAAAGGTTATTCACAATAATTGATATCTTTTCAAATATTAAAAATTCATACCATGTATATACTTTAGATACCTTGGTATACATTAAATCATGTTTCTGATTATTTTCTAATTTCTAGAATGGTTTTACAAGCAAGATCCAATGGATCCTCAGACACAGAGGCTCGTGAAACTCGGGTATGACTAGTCTTTTTTTAATTTCTTTTTGCTCTTAATATAACAGGCATATATTGCGGTTGGTCTCCTCGGACAAACTATCTTTTTTTACCAGCGTGATGAGTACTAATTAATACCGTTATGATAATAATTTGGGTGTAACGGTATCTACATGTCTGTAAATTTATCTGATCAATTTAGTAGGTTCTAATGATTTGATGAAATTTGTCAATTTTATTTTCTGTCATGTCGAAGGAGAGCTGTTGATCTCGGATACGACGACAAAGGGAGGCGATTAACGATAGTACGATTAGGTTTGTAGTCGAATATGCATTATATACACTGTCGTAGGCCTACATTTCTTATCGATTGAGAAATTCTAATTCCATATTTTTATATTAATCCTCGCAGGATGCATTGAATACGATAAATTTACTGTCGACGATCTGGTAAGGCATGACTTGCTGTACAACAGATGGATACTGTGTGAAGAGCAAACTCAGATCTGCGGACAAACTGCGCTAATCGACTATGATGGAACGACCTCCAAGCTGCTGATGGTCTACACGCCTGTTGTCATCAAGAAAATTACCGTCTGCATGCAGGTCAGAACCTCCTTGTAAGCTGCAGCATTCACGGTGTGATATCTGCTAATCTGGTTCGTGTTTCACATTTGTAATGTATATAAACTATATATAAATTCAAGGAATGTATTCCCATTCGACTTCGGAAATTCTTGGTCTGGAATTCGTCGACAATTTTCGATGCTTTGTTTTCCATCGCGAAAATATTTATGAAAGCAAAACTAATTAAACGGGTAATTAAATTTAAACTCAATTAGCTTCAATATAAATATGCAATTTATGTTGAAAAATTAATTACCATTAACTAAAACAATTTTGTATAGGTCTGGACACCTGGGGCTAGAAGCAACATTAAAGTATTGCATTCGCAGATTCCGCCGAAATATTTGCCAACCGAGTACGGTGGAACTGCTGGAGATCTGCAGGACTTTATCGGTAGTTTTGCGCGGCGATCATTGTTAACTCACACCGGCTAATTAAAAGCAGATAAAGTGGATTTTTCATTATTTATTATACATTGTGATTAATTGTTTTGCAGACAAAACGAGGAAAGGATTGATGAATTTTCGAGAGGAAATTCTGGACGAGAGAAGCAATTTCGTGGATGAGTCTAAACGCCCAGGTAAACCAAAAACTCCGCACGACATACTCGGAATTGAAGGATCTTTCCGTAAACTGGACATCGACTAACAAATGCGATAATTATAAACGGTACTTTAATTGTACCTCGTTGTTTAGTACGCGCACTTATTTCAGCACTCTTTACATGTACAATTCAAATGACCAGTGCTAAATAATTAATTGGAGTACTTGTTAAAAAGCAATTTTAACTACCGCGGTAACAGTACAATCTGTGCACTGAAATTAAACTGAAACCGTATGATATTAAGATACCGTATAATTAATAAGCATGTATCACCCTATTAGTATTTAGTAACCTTCCTACCCGGTACTTTATTAAATACGTATTGCTTATATTTTCATTAATTTTTTAATAATCCTTATTTGAGGCGTACATACTTTTCTTGTCACTTTACTGTGTTCTTGCAGAGTCTAATTATTATTTTTATGCATTTTCATTACGAATTAGTTTACGTGTATATTTATTTATATTGCATACAAGTATATGCTTTTAGCCACGATTTAATAGATGGCCATTGGCCATGCTGACTGCGGAGTAGACTAGCTCCCTGAGTTTTAATTATAAAAGAAACCAAAATGAGGCAGCTCAGTGGACCACAGCAGTGCACCAGATGTACTGCACCTTAGAAAGGCATGAAGAATCGTTTTTCACGTACTTTAAACAAAACTTTCTATAAATCTTTCGCATACTTTGATACTTTCTATAAAGCTTGCATTTTTCATATTTTCCGATATCGATACGGGATTACGGGATGAGAAATTGAGAATATCACACTTTTTGATAAAAGGTGCGAAAAATGGGTATCGAAAATATCGATATGGTGTTCCAAATTTGCATATCGATGTTTATATCGATATATGTAATCGACTTTCAACTGCCGAGTGCCCTTGCGAGTTGCGAGTGCCGGCCGTCTCTCGAGTCTGGAATCAGCCCGGAATCCCTGGATCTGAAAGATGGCAAGGACAAAGTCCGCCTCTTGTAATATTTTCGAGGTAACAACTAATGACATGGTACTGCTATTTATACACTTGTTTCAACACGTGTAAAATTGTAGGCCTATAGGCCACCACGGTGTAGGCCACATGGTGAACAGTGAGCACCACCGTGAGCGCGCGCTCACTCGGCGCCTAACAATTTCTATAGTTTGTATGTACTAGACAAGTGTGTCAATGTGACGGGAAGTTAAATAATTTGTTGTTACATCTATTCTACTGCGCCGCTATTAATTGAATTTGAATTAGGCCTACAGCCCTATACATGCCTGTAGGCATAGGAATCCTATGTGATAGGGGGTCAGAAAGTAGGCCTACGAGCTACGGGTACCGGTAATGTAATTATGGGTGTTTATTATTATTATTATGGGTATTATGGGTGTTGTAGCCGCACATAGACCTAGTACAGGTCGATGCCCGTAACTAGGCTATACAAGTATATATAGGCATACTATAGGCCTAGGCCTACATTAATTGCGCCCTTGCTGCTTTCATTAGGTACCGTACATTATAATTAATTAATTATACCGGTATAAGATCGGTACCGGTAGGCCGGGAGCCGATAAATCCAAATCAATGGTACCTGCAGTGGACCATCTTGACGAGTTTTGCGGTCGTGGTAAAAGTAGCGCACATTCGCGAGTAAGTTCATTCAGGCCTAGGTTTGGATGTCAGTGTGAACACGTAGCTTCATTGTTTGCATGTAGGCGTGAATCATATTTTGGCTAGCCATATAGTATCTAAAGTGGGTGTCAACTGCTTAAATTTACGTCGTAATTTTTTTCTCTTCATATTGTAAAAACATCGTGGGAGAATTAGTTAGCGCTATAGCGATACCTGACGCTCTGACCTATATAAGAACTTAATAACATCGATAGATCTGGATGACTAGAAGCTCAGTCTCTATGCCTAATTGCCTATACTGTGCTAGAAGTTTGTGTTCTATTTCTGGATCGAACACACCTTATTGAAGCCTTGTGCAATCGACTATACAGACTAGCCTACGCATGTCAACGCGGGCCAGCAAGAGAAAAATCGATATCGCAGTGCCTACAGGAGACCATGCAGCCTTGGGTGTCAGAGTTTAGTTTCTGGCCAAACATAAAGCTTGGGCTATTTGTCTGCTTAGATCATTAGCGATCGATTAAACGTATAGGCCTACCGCCGTACACGTGACGAGCCACCAAGCTACATGTATATTACTGTTATAAACCTATACAATTAATTGGGTTGACACAAGGATAAAACATGTGTTTCCTGATCGAAACCATTTTGAAGCCGGTTATCAGTCGATTTTTCGGCTTCTTGGTTATTTCGTCCCAAGTGAAGGATCCGTTGATGTCGACGGCAGACACGGTGAGTGCAAAGCAGAAATATTTTAGGTCTTAGGCGGTAGCCCCTACATATACTAATGGGCCTACCCTAGTTGTTATTGTATTATTTTGCCCGACACCTACAGTATTTCATGCAGGTAAATTGTATAATATGCGAGCCTAGAATTGGGATCAGCTCTTATCCTGTTGGCTCTCAGAAATAAAATAAATAATTTTCACGCCAAATGTAGCCCTACGAGTACCTCGCTTACATGTACGGTACACAGTTTGTATTCTTTCTCATAGGAATGGGAAAGGGATTCCGGAATCAGCGCTGCCTATCCAGATGAATCGGACGACAACGACCTGGCGGCCAATCCAACAGACCACATCGACTCTCAGAACGACGTTGGCAAATGGAAACTGCGAAAGAAGCAACCGGTAAAACAATAAAACATGGATGGAATACATGTAATTGGTTGATCCTAGGGATAATTTGGGATCAATTACATGTATAGCGCTTTTTGATCACTTGCTGGTTTTGAAATGTCCTCAATGGTTGTGATCATGCAGGCTATAACTGGGCCATTTTTCACTGATACCGTACCGTATTTTTTTCTTTTTGTATAATTTATTGCTAGCAATCCTTGAAGAAGAACTGCAAGTGCGGCAACGTTCTCCACATCGCGAAAATCAGGTGCGACCAATGCGGACGCCAAAAGACGCCCAAGACAATCGACTGGAACTTGATGAAGAAAAGAGCGCCAAAATCCGCCCACGTGGCCACCAAACAAGTCTTTCACAGAGTAAAAAATCTTATTTTGTTGGCTCTCGTCTTTTGAAAGACGGCGAATTTTAATTTTGTTTAATTTATTCGATACAGATCTGCCAACTTCACGCAGCTCACGGTCGCGATGTTGTTTTGCTGATTCACAACAGGGACAGACAGGGTCGTAAATTCAGAGTTTGGGGAACGCCGGGCGCCGGCCAACGATTCCTAGAGGGTGATATTGGCGACGCTATTCGAGATGCGTGGAGGTTCCAAGTCGGAATCGGCAACCGTAGAATTTATGAAGGACGAAAGAAGAAGAGAAAAGTCGGTAAGAAAGTTGCAATTGAAACGTCGACAGCGATGGAAACGTCGACGACGATGGAATCCTCCACGGCTGGAATGACGATTGTAAATGGAATAGATGAATCCACCAAGGAGAATGCCAAAGACGATGAATCGTCATCTTCGGACGCGGGTCAGTTACTTAGATATCTAGTATTCTAGTTAGAATATTTTATTTATGATTGTCCGAGCGAGCGAAGGACTACTAAGATGCTCAAATGGCACGTGCATCTATGCTCCTTCCCTAATCCGTCCGTCGTTTGACATTCTTTTACTGTTCCTAATTATTTAATTGGTAATCCAAATTAGAACAAGAATCTGATCCAAACGTGTACGTAGTGGAGGAGGTGCTAGGCATGAAACTATGCGAAGAAGACGGCGTCCTCAAGTATCACATCAAGTGGAAGGGATTCTCGCATGACGTCAACACGTGGGAACCCGAAGAGAACATCATCGATAAATCGCTACTGAAACCGTTCCGAACTTAATTAGCGATCTAGCCATGATTATCGGCACGTTTATAACAATTTGCTTGGCTTTAAAACAACATTTTTCTTCCTGTATATTTTTTTATTTGGATTTTTTTTTTGCATTCATAGTACCGGTTACAAATCGACTGACAAAGTGAGACGCATAGGTGCCTTTTATTTAGACGTTCCTCGCGATATACATGTAAGACCCTTAATATTACATACGTCATTATTGAATGCGTATTCACAATATAATAATCTAGTTTTGAAATGTTTCAACATTTCTTTTAAGACTTTTTGAAGGAATTTTGTGCCATATTTTGTTATTTTACGCGTTTGTGTTCGCATGCCACGTCAATTATGTACATTTGATGTGAATTAGCACCTTGTTCGCACTTTATTTTTGTGGACGAACTTCAACTTTTTTTTCTCATTGTTTTTTTTTTGTTTGATCTTAGCTTTTAAATTAACATGTTGTACATGTATGTGTACATACGATTTATATAGGACTAAGCTATATATTTTGTAGCAGTTTCTGACAGTTTGCTAACAATACATGTGTAATTGTATATATTTTAACATTCACTGTTTGTGTTTTTGACTTTTTAACAAGTTTTTTCTCTGGGATTTTTATTTGGGAAAATTTAGATCTACATCGTAGTAAATTGTATTTTTCCAAGTCTTGTTTGATGGGTTTTTCCCAAGTCTTGTTAGATTTTTTTGTTATCCACTTCCTATTTGATTCGACGCTATTTCTTGTGATTACATGTCTACGTGCATATAAATAATTGTTTTTCCAATCATTTGCAAGAGCCACTTGCCTAGTACTATCGACTTGCCGGTTCGAGTTCGCGTGCATACTGTACGTTATTCGGTTGACACAGCCATTTGCAAACGGACATGAAAATCTTCAGTTTCTTGTTTTTCCTTTTCTTATGTATATTTCCTTTTGATGCACGAGGTGAGGAAATTAGTATATTTATAAGCAAAAATAAAAAATGTTAACTATTAAAAACAAATTATTTCATTTATAAATATCATTTAACGTTCTAGGGGCGCAAACAATAATTACAGTACACACGGTAGTTCGCATTTTTACTTGTAATTCCTTTTTGTATTTCAACAGATGAAGTTGCTTTCTCCAACTTGGATAGGGCCATTGCGGAAGTCATTAGAGTGGACCAACGTCGGGACGTCGTCATCTTTTACGACAAATTATTTGGTGAACCATTATTAACCTTGTTCAAAATCTACGCCGCTGAACACGTTTGAACTTGAGCTTTAAGTAAACTTAATCGTTGTTATTACATTTTTTTAATTATTAACCAGAATATACCGTGTCACGGTTGACGAAAAGACTGTTTCGCTTCAACTGCACGCTGATGCTGTTTCAACTCGACTCGACTGAGTTTGGTGATCAAGGTGTCACCAACTTCACAGACCGCAAACTGGTCAGCTTATTAATATAATGATAATCCCTTTGAAAAAAATAAACAATTCATTTTCAGTGATAATTTTAATTTATTTCAGATTTTCAATCATCTGCGAAGGCTTTCTCGCGAGTTCAGGAGAATTGTTACCGTGAATCTCTTGGGAGAAACTGCCAGCTTTGAATGGTTGATTTCTGTGAGTATCCTTAAAGAAATGCTCCGTTTTTTTTTTCTTGTTGAGCCTTTGAGTTAAAAAATAACCTTTTGTATATTTTTTTTGATGTTATAAAAGTTTTTTAAATTATAATTATCATTAAAATTGTTTTAAATGTGATTTCAGTGCAACACC
>JAQIYI010001555.1:0-11581 GCA_034700265.1 Polyzonium germanicum
AATATTTTTATTTCATCTCGTTCCTTTCATTTTATACGGAGAATCAAACGCGCTATCAACTTATTTTATGGGAGGCGCCATTTTTAATGAAACGGTCCTCTAAGTGCCCGGTATTATTCCATTAAGGCAATGATCGAAGGCACATGAGACGACGTGGGTCACGTGAGACACCAGAGTGTCACGTGGGACGCCACGGAGTGTCACGTGGCGAATATCGATGAAGCACATATCGTTTACGGGAAGCGAGCGGGGCTGTTGAATTATTTCAAATAAATGCTAAACAAAATAGGCATTTTTTGTCGGCAAAAAAAATTCTAACTCAAGTTTAACTTAAGATCCTCATGGTCTCTCGCCAGAATTCAAAATTAGATTAAAATAGTCATATATTCAAGGATGTGGGATTGTGTGGGATTCTCCACCTCCCCCCACAAACATAAACATAAACACGCACACGCCCCCCCCCCCTTTCTTTTCTCATTTCGTACTTTCTTTGCCGGCAATTTGTCGCCACAGTTTTCTCATCCATCCGAAATTCGATTGGCTTATCTGGTGGTTTCTTATCGTGCGGCGCTGTAACGTGGAAACGCAGTTTATGGGGGGTAATTACGGCCGCAATTAACAAGTATAAACGACGGTTTCAAATTATACGCGCGCACTGGTGCTCTGTAATCAAAGTGAACAACACGTGACCCTAGAAACCTAGACGAACGACTCTTGAATGATGATAAATGTAAATTTATCCCTCTCTCTGCGCCGCATATGGCACGGCAATCGCAGCAGCGCGCCCCCTCGCCACCCCAACTTTATCATTACTTAACCCGCGGACATGGTTTTTACGCGCATTTCTATGGATTCTTGCATTTGCATTTAAATTAGAATTTGCGTGTGGAAAATTAAATAAAAAATCTCCTTTCCAGAATTATTTTCCTGAATTGGCCGGGGCGGGTTCCTTGGCATTAAAAACACGATCACGAGCCCTCGAACACGATGACGCAACCAGCAATCATTAACCATTCAAAACCCTCTATTGAAAGATGATTGATGACAAGGTGTTTGCATCGTAGTGCAAGGTTGATTGAGTTTTAATGACGAGGAATCCACCTTTGTTGATTCTGATCCAACTTTTCTCAACTCAAAGCCTACTACGTTCCCAGTATAAAAATAAATGCAATTGATCAATCAGCAATACAATTTAACTGTACAAATACTATTAGAAGAATTTCTTGACCATTGAAAAATCAAAGCGTGTGGTTCTTTTAGTCGGTCATTGATTTATTGACGATGTGCCAACGTTTCGCCAACATTGTTAGCATCATCAGGGCTTAATACACTAACAAAAACTACATAGGTTCATCCGATGCGCAAATCAATAATTCAAATAGTTAAAGCTAGTTAAACAAAATTTACCAAAGTTAAGGTAATCAACTCATCGTGTTCCTGCGGTGCAGGGACCGCAGTCACTGAACGGAGTCCTCGCGTCCGCGCTTACAGGGTCGCGTCGCATGGTCACACATCAGAACAAACTGGTCCACCACGATCAAACACAAGTTAGCATCTTGTTGGCGAAACGTTGGCACATCGCCAATAAATCAATGACCGACTAAAAGAACCACACGCTTTGTACAAATACTAGTAGTTTATTGTATGGCAATCAATGAGTGAAAGAGGATATTTGAAAAATAGTGCTAGAAAATAATTTCAAATTGCAGAAAGTACTAATTTCTTCTCGGAAATTATTATTTTCACTAAATATACTTTTCATGTTGTACAATACGGTACAAACATTTTTTGACAAAATATACTAGTACTGGGGATGAGTGCGTCCCCCCCCCTATCCCGTTCGCATCCTCTTCTTTTCTTATCTCCTTGGCGTTTCGCCGCCCCTTGCGGCAAACACGCCTCCTCCAAACCCACCGATATACGAGTACTCGTATAAAGTGTTGAACAGACTTCACGTTTCACGTTTGCCGGTAATCGCGCACTGACAGAATGCAATGGCGCTTTGGTCTAACGACTTTTAAGTCGTTAACGTGTGCAGAAAAGAAGGAGAGAAGATTGAAAATGCGCACACACTCACATCATACAAGAATCCACAAAAGGTTAGGCCATGTCGAGTTACTGACCAAGTGCTGTTAATTTCTCTTGCGGAGAGTTTTGGTCATTTAAGTGTGTCATTAAACTAATTAAGTAGGCCTACCGGTCACCATGGAAGTAACATTATTACCTGTACTATATAGGGAGCCCGGATCTTTTGCAAATTTCCAATGAAAAAAAATCAATTGTAGAGTCCTGAATGACACTATGTAAACCGTAAATAAGCGTTGTCTGCAGCCACCATTACTTGTCAAATGCAACGCTCTCAATGAGCAACATTAAGCAGCCGCCATTAAGGGGAACTTAGTCGTGATTTAATTTTAAGGCCCGGATCACTAATTCAAATCTAAGGAGCTCTCTCGATTGAAGATAGATTTAGCAACTTCCGTCTATGAAGGGAGATTAAAGTCAAAATTCGTCAGTGTGTAACGAAATTGAGAGGCGCGTGCAGATGACAGCTAATTTTTATGGTAATCCCACTTCATATTAGTGAACAAAAATAGCGTCATCCTGCACCCTGTCATGAGACTTTCTCAAGTTGACACAAATTCTTAAACCGTTTAGTGATTTCAGTCTAAATGCTGCATTGCTCAAGCGGTGACATTGCACAGCCTTGTAGCTTGCATCTTGCTAACTACAGACACCAAAATTTCATTGCATTAAACACATACATATAATAGCTACAATCCTACATGCACACTGTACATGTACATTGTACAGTGTATGTGCTGAAATGCAGTACAAATGTATTTGCAGTAATTAGTGCCAAAAATGCAACATTTGTAGCCTACTCTTTTTTGTGTTTTTTTACTTCATAATTTAAAAATAACACCTGAAAACGAAACAAATAAAAACATATTTACATAATTTGCATTATTTTTATTGGTCACTCACTATATTTGGAGTTTTTATATACCGTAGGCCTAAATATTATGGATAATATTGGGGAGAACGGAAGTAATCAACTCAATTGACTGTGTGACCAATGCCAGTAGACCTAGCTTGTTTACACAAGATTACTTTCCTTGGATTAAAGTCTTGGGAATTGATTTCAGGGAATTTGAAGTTATCTGGCAACATTCCAATTTTTTTTTGCAAAGTTTTGGCAAGAGAATTGTTATTGAATATGGGTCCCGTACCATAATGAAGTACCATAATGAAGTAAAATTTTTAAATGCAGTTATACTGCTGGAATGCTGGTGCAAATGGTATAAGTAGAACCGACTTAAGAATTTTAGATTAATTAAAATCATTAAATAAACTACATTTACATGTAGGATTATATAATAACTAATTCGGATTTTGTACTTTTTTAATTATAGGGTTTGTTTTCAAGGATGACACTAAAGGATAACTTGTATCTGGGTGGCGTGGCCAATTTGTCGTCAATGCCGCCTTCCAAGGTGTCCACGCAGCAAGGTCTTGATGGTTGCGTACGCTATCTCGAGATCAACGGACACACATACGACTTTCGAGCGACGCCCAAAGGAGACGCCGTCGCTGGGCTCGCCCTAGGTGCGTTAAATAAAAAAATCTCCACAAAATATGCATTTTGGCACATTTTCCACAATATAAAAAGCCTAAAATTCTCCCAACAACACCCACCCACAGTCCTATTCTCAAGTGACACGTCTGTGAAAATGTCAACTGGTTTGACAGTCGTATTGATTTTAAGGCGTGTTGACGTTTAGGCCTACGGATTTTTTTGACAGTTATCGTTATGAAGGCGCCATTTCGGTCCAAAGAGGCACAACTAAAGCGCAATAAAAAAATAGGGTAGAATTTTGCTGGAAAATAACGGAAAAGGTCGCCGAAAATGGTCGTCTACTTAAACCTTTTATCCTCCATAAACTTAGCTCCATGTAGCACATTCAAGCTTAAACCACTCCATGTATTGAATCATAACTACTTTCGTGTAACAAATAATTTTTTTTTGTTTCTTCCTGGGTAGTAACTGTAATTTGTTAATTGATTATGCCTGACAAGTATAGAAAATGTCTATTATTCTCCACAAACTTTGCTTTTCTGACCATGACAGTGAAATTTTGGAATTTTCCTACATGTATTGCTAGTGAAGAAACAAGTGAATTTGCGTCTTTTCGTGCACATAGTCAGGAAAGATATTAATCAAATGTAGAATGTAAAAACACACGACATTTATAGAAAAATGACAACAAAATAGTTAGAGGTTTCTCTATGGGGAAGAACAACGTAAGGTGGGAGCCCCTGGCGGAACCCCAGCCAGTTGTAGACCTACATGTATAATTTTGTATATATCGGTACGTACTAAATTTGATTAGGCCTAATACCTTTCCTTAAATAAATTACTGTTCTGACAATCTGCACGAAAAAACGCAAATTCGCTTGTTTCCGCACTAGAAATTGGTCAATTCCAAAATATCACTTACATGGTTACAAAAGCAAAGTTTGTGGAGAATAATGGCAATTTTCTATGCTAGCCTGACAGTTATTACCCAGGTACAAATAAACAAAAATTAATTTGTTATATACCCGGTAGTGTAATTTATAATAATTATAGCCAAGACCTATACGTGCGCTCGTACCTAATTATCAATTAATTTTATCTTTTCATTGGTTCGATTACCATAAAAGAGGAATGCAGTGCCGAAGTCTGCAACAATGTGGACTGCAAAAATGGTGGCAAATGCATCGCAAACTCAGCTGACTCCGCCCTCTGCCTATGTCCACTGGGTTTCGGCGGTGACTACTGCGAAACAGGTTCAACGTCTGCGTATATGCGAAATAGATTTTGATTAATTAAAATTGAAATGTCCACATTAAACATTCTGCATGTACAACTTACTTTTAAAGTGGTGGACCTGGTGATGCCATACTTCAATGGCACCTCGTACTTGAAGTATCCGGGTCTGGGCAGTTCGGTGTTGTCGTTCGTCGAACTGTGGGTCACCTTCAAACCGGTGGACGCCGATGGAGTGTTCTTCTACAATGGCGGACGTGGCTCCAACGGCGGTGGCGCATTGTCGATGTCGAACGACAACGGCGACGGTGACTTCGTGTCGCTGTCGCTCGTTGGTTGCTTCATCGAGTTCCGTTTCGATCTGGGAACTGGACCGGCCGTGCTAAGAAGTCCGGAACAAGTGTCGCTGCACGAGTGGCACACAGTGTTCGTGTCGCGGACTGGACGCGACGGAATCCTCGAAGTGGACTCGCAGCCGCGAGTCGAGGGCATGGCTCGAGGCGCCTTCACGCAGCTGTCGCTCCCTCGGAACCTCTACGTAGGCGGCGTGCCCACCTTCGATCTAGTGTCACCGGAGCTGGGCGCCCACGCCTCGTTCAGAGGATGCATTCAGAATGTGAGCTGATTCGACTTTCTTGTTTCGTTATTAACTTATAATTATTCTAGGCCTACAATCACCATCGACGGATTCGACGCATATATCGGTCTAGGCCTACAATTGTATACTCACGGTTTTTGGCTTGTGACCTTCTGCAGGCCTACCAGCCTGACGTGGTCCTATAAACAGGATAAAAACGATCAAACTGAGCTTCCTCGATTCAGTCGATTGCCTCTGTTTGATTTATGCAATGTTCACATGAGTCTGAATCCCCATCCGAATTTTCGTCGATGGCTAATCGGCTTATGGGCTTCCGTTAGTTCTGTAATTTGTGTTACCGGTATGCGTGTAGCTCCGTTTAACTGCGTTTACACAATTAGACATTTAGAATTAATGTGTGAAACTTATTATTGTTTACAAGCATGCCGTTCAATATGAAATGGCAGCAAATTAGCATGACATTTGGCCCGGTTTAACGATTTTTCGAATGTAACCCTACTCCTATGAGCAAAATTGCTAATCACGATAATCGCTGCCTTGCAAATGTTCCTATACCTCTGTGTTAAAAAAGTACCGGCATTTGGCTGGGAAAACTAAAGTTCTGGACCTAAAGGAAACAAAGTATAATCCCCTTCAAAGTACTCTCCTTGGGAGTGCCCTGTTTGGAAATGGCCTCGAGCCCCACCGTCGTTTTCTGCACAGGGCCTAATGACTTCTCGTTACTGAAATCTGGTTCCTTTCCGGGCATTCAGCGGCGCTTGGGGAACGGTACATCCAAAAGTCGCATGGAGCCGTGTCGGGTGAGTAAGGAGCCTGACGGACCAAAGAAGTGCTGTGTTTGGCCAGGAAGTCCTGAATCAGATGAGATGAATGGGCGGGTGCGTTGTCCTGATTCAGGCCGCGACTTCCTGGCCAAACTCCTTTGGTCCGTCAGGCTCCTTACTCACCCGACATGGCTCCATGCGACTTTTGGATGTTCCCCAAGCGCCGCTGAACGCCCGGAAAGGAACGAGATTTGAGTAACTAGAAGACATTAGGCCCTATATGCAGAAAACGACGGTGGGGCTTTAGGCCATTCCCAAACAGGCCTTCCTCAGGTGCTTCCAACAATGGCGGGAGCGCCGGGAGAAGTGTGTGCACTCCCAAGGAGAGTACTTTGAAGGGGATTATTGTTTGTCACGTTTAGGTGAATAACCTTAGTTTTACCAGCCAAAGGTCGGATACTTTTTGAACACAGTAGTAAATTCGTTCGATTGTACTTAGTTTAATAAATATTATTGTCATTTGACATGTTAACGCTGTGTTTTATATTCGCCTGTCAATTTACAGATTCATATCAACGATAAACCACTGAAGTTGTTCGAAGCTGCACTGGTCGGCGTTAACGTCGAGAATTGCAATCACCCTTGTGTGAACCGACCGTGCCTCAACCATGGACTTTGTTCCCCACGCAACGAATACTTCTCGTGTCACTGTCTGCTCGGATACGCCGACGCGCGATGTCAGACTGGTAGGCCTAACTTTCATTGGGTAAAATTTAAATTAAATTACCATTTCTGAACTAAATTATATGAACCGAAATTAAAATAAATAGGAATTTGTGGGCAAAAATACAAATTTAAAATTAGATTTTACAAAATTTGAAATTTTAATTCGTGAACTCAAATTAGGCCTATAATAAGCCTAAATAAAAATTTGCGGACAAAATTTAAATTTTATCAAAGGCCAAAAAGGGAAAATTGCGCTGAACATAATCAAATTAGTAAATTAAATTAAATTTGTGAACAATATCAAATTTGAAAACAATATTAAATTTGTGAACAAAACAATAGGGGCCTACAGTTCATCAAACTTACCGGTATGTGAAATTGGCTTTAGAAAGTTGAACCAATCACGATTAACAAATACGATAACACTTTTAGAAATCAAGGATAATATTACGTCACCCATGTTTGTTGGAAACAGCTTTCTACGATACACTCATCCAGAAATCCTCAGACGGTACCTGAATTTATGAACTTCTTGTACTTTAGCACTAATCATTTTATACTAAAAATCTTTAAACAAATTATTCTTACGAAAATCGATACAATTTGACCAGTATAATAGGTGATGGGTTCGATATCCGATTACGATTCCGAACGCTTTCGCCGGACGGTTTGCTGCTGTGGACAGGACGACGTGAAATGACGGCTATCGCGTCCGACTTTGTGGCTGTCGCGTTGCAGTCTGGCAATGTCCACGTTCGATACAATCTGGGTAGCGGGGAAGTCATCATCATCGGGGGCAATGGCACCAGGGTGGACGACGGTGGCTGGCACGTCATCAGAGCCATCAGGCAAGGCAACAATCAGGAACGAGTTGTGATGTTCTCAAATTTAAAAGAAAGTTTGAGACACAATCTTTTTTAAATTCTTCTATAGAACTAATAAGGAAGGCTCTTTGAGTGTCGACGATGGTCCTGTGATGACCATGGACTCTCCAGGATTCCTCACTCAGGTCAATACGGACACTGGACTTTACTTAGGTAACTCCGCATTGTTCGACCTAATAATGAGTCCTATATTGACAAGGCTAGCAGTAAGGATCGAGTGAATGCAGTTATGTGTCCGGTCCAGAATTCCCACTGGGTAAAAAGGCAGTTGCCTATGCCACAAAATGGCGTTTCAAAATCGAAAATGAAAATTTATTTCAAATTATATTTATGCTATTTCGTTTCGTTTGCTCCGATTTATCTACTAAATAAAAAAATAAAAAATATAGAAAAATTCAAATTTCACTGATATCGTTTTAAAATTGGTAAATAAAACTGGCAAAAATGTTAGGTTACTTTAAGACTTCTCGGTCACATGCCGTGTACATGGTGGCCATATATCCTGCATATCTAACTAAATACATGTATGCATACTAAGCACTTGCATGAATGGAACCTTATAGGACCATCGCAAGTGTTAAATGTAACGTAGACGAATTTAATTTTTATTTAATTGCAAACTAAAGTGCGAACAGATAAGCCAAGTGTAAACGATAATTAATTGTTTACGGACTTTTTATCTTTTTTAATTTGATTTATTTGTTCATTTAAAGGTGGCGTCCCTAATGTTATGCAGCTGACCGTGGGAAAATATTCCTCCGGATTTATGGGTTGCGTGTCCGAATTTCGATTGGACGGTGATTACGACGTTCACCTCGTATCTCAGGCTCAGGGAGGTATCAACGTCGAGGCGTGCGTTTAAAGAAGTTCGTGCTTGTGAACCCATTCTTGTGTGAGTGTGTTTGTGTGTAGAATCGACTTACGGTTTTAAATTGGAGTTCGGCAAGTTACGAATGTGACATATTACAGTAAATTGGAACCGCACGCTGGTTGTTCGGTCGGAATATAGAAAACTTCAACGGATTCAACTTCCGTCCTCTTAGTTGCGCACCCTCCCGATCACCATTGTGTAAACAACAACGATAACGTCAACGACAAGTCTATGACGTAAATCACATTATGACATTCGCAAGCTTTGATTATAGTAACTGTAGGCTTATTGTGTTTCGCACGTTGCCACACGAAAAGTTCGGCACATCACGTCATCGTACCTTTCACTCTTTCAGTGACCAAAACTTGAGATATCAGAATCAATTTGATATAGAGTACGATCACGTGCATATTTCTCGAATGAACAAACGCACCTAGCGAATATAGAATCTAAAAAAAGGCGGCGAAAGTTCTTCACGTGTACAGTGGTGGTGTGCCTGATATGTTTGGGACGTCATTTTATTTCTATAAAGCCATAATGGATTTTTTTAGTTTTCTGCTTGATATCAACGTGGATTTTGGGTGTAAGTGTAGTGTGTGTGTGTGTGTGATTCTGTTTATTTTAATATACGGTATTCATGCTTATACTTAAGACTTACCATCAGGTGATCAAACATCTCACGACAATTTTTTACGCCCCCACCTTCGCGTGTGTAAACGTGAAATGCGTCATGTACTGTATGACGTCAACAAGGAACTTTTAAGGCTACCAACACTCTTGAAGAATGAAGAAGAAATCCAGGCGACATTTGCTTCGCTCGATTTTTGTCGATTACCAAGTGCACTAATAATTAATGACATAGGCCTAGTTTGCAAATTTGTGCTGCCATTCCCTAGATTCCTCTGGAAATTCCAGAGACCTTTTCTCCCCCCCCCCCCTCTCCAACCTTAATTCCAGCCTTTGTGTCAACGTGTGTTTGATACATCGTTATCATAATAGGCTGCCAGAAAACCACAAACTGTGGTTGTCAATCAATTAATCGTAAATCAGTTCGCTCCGTTAATACGCTCGTAAATTCCCACTAGGATGCAGTTGAATAAATAATTGTAATGGCGGTACTTCAGTTTAGGCCTACTACAGTATGATGTAAGATACAAAAAAAATGTCTGGCCCACTAAAAAATCTAGGAAGTTGGAAAATATTTTTTTTTCTACAGAAACAATAACAATCAGTTTAGAAGTTCAAACAAAATTTATAAATTAAGTTAAATTCCAAAATAAACCCAATTTATTTGATGAAATTATCAATTTCCCGCACATTCCGTTAAAAGCTCGGATCTTCCGGAGCAAAAAGACCTGAATGGCACGCCCCATATAAGAACTGAACACTTCAACTGGTGCAAAATTACATTCATATCTGCCAATGGTTCCAGTAGGCCTACAATGCTGTAGACAGCGCTGCTGAGCCACGATACTGTAGTAAATACAAATTGTTAAGCTGCAGTTAACTTATAATTGGAATGAGATTTCAGAAATTCGTCATTATTTGACGAATTTCAGCAAATCTTCGGCTAGTCCATGGCGACATGGCGTAATTATACCAAAGTATAAGGATACATGTATACAGTAGCTGCACTCCGCTAAAAAAATCTCATCAAAATTTTTAAGCCGCCATTTTGAACTTATGTAGATTTCTCCGATTCAATCAGCACTCACTAAAAATGCGATTTCTCAACTGCACGGCAATGATTCTGCTTGGCGATATTAAAGATGAATAGGCCTCTTGATGATGCATGATTAAAACTATAAGTATAATCCAGAAGCGAAACGATTAATTTGTGCAGGATTTCGGCGGCGTTTATTTTACAGAAGGTCCCAGCACAAGTTAGCCAACATCGATTGTGTGTCGATATCGCGCCTGTCATGGCGGCATCCTGATGTTCCCCAAATTATGCGGAGCACGCAAGGATCCGGATTCCGACAGCGACAAATTCGAAGGATCGCATGAAAAGTTGATCGATAGGAAGTTTTTCGCATGAATATAATTATTTGCCGGAACGACATTCGCTGCTTAAACACGGTTTAATTAGGCCTACAGCTGCTTGGATAATTAATCGTCGGGATAAGCCTATGTGAGGTGCGTACGTGCCTACCTATAGCCATTTAAAAAAAAAACCGTTCCAAAACTGCATAAACCTCAGCCGTGCGTTTCTCGCTAGTTTATTTGATTTTTGTGAACGATATCATGCGGAAAAATCCCTACTGATCACCTCCCGAAGCCCACCTTTCACGTGAAATCTAGGCCTACACGTTTGAACGCCAGAATCACCAATAGGTTTAAGCATGGCTCATCACTGTGCAAACCTATGTTAGCACATCCTGCAAATTACATATGCTCAAAATGGCGGAATTTGGTTGTGACATCACAACTTGACGGAAAATTTCAATTTTAATTTGCGGAGTGCAATACCACTGATTATAGGCCTACTTTCCTCAACTGCCGCGCAAAAGTGTGAAAGAGATAAATCTTGTGTTTACATTGTTCGCAAGCGAATTTAAATCAGCACGTCGCCCCACTTTAAACAAACTCAAGTCGAAAACATGACAAAAATCAGTATGCCCGCCATCATGAAAAGACACTACCGTATACAATTGTAATATGGGCTCGAAAATTCGGATATTATTACAACGACATCAGTCATCGAAATTGATGCTGCGTTTAGATTGACATGGTAAAAGTATCAACTTTACAGGTACCAGTACCACTTTATTTGGACTTAGGCCTACTCATATTCCACGGTAGTGGGCAAACAGCTTCAAATTACGAACGAACTATTAATTTTGCACGTATGTAAAACAAAGTGACGTCATTATGCGTCGTCAACCATACAATTTATAATTGATGTTAATTAATTATTAATCAATA
>JAQIYI010001556.1:0-11577 GCA_034700265.1 Polyzonium germanicum
ATGCTACTAGCATGTAACACTACTAAGTCCTTGGGACATTTTTGCTCGGACCTTTAGTAGTATTACATACAACCAGCCTAGTTAAGATGTAGAGCTGCCAGAACTCGAGTCAAAATAATTAAGAGCAAGATGTTTTTGCTTTCTTTCCCAACTAGGTCATCTTTACGACAACATCTATCTTCGAGGGCACATAGCTCCGGCAGCGGAAGTCTGATGTCTTAACGGTCCATTATCACCAGTCTATCACTATGAATAGTCATCGAAATTCATCAGAGTAAACCATTCGCGATCTGCCATTGGGGGTAACTCTTGGGTTAACATTAGGAGTCTGTTTGTCTGATCGTACGGTCGCCATGGTTGCCAAGCAGAAATGTCTAGACCTCGGAATTACAGCAGTGTAAATAGCGCAGTCTCTGCGTGGCTCCCCCCCAGATCGCATAAGACCACCAGTGTAGAATAAAAAATCGTAAATTACATGCTGTACGTGAACCTAAGTATATGTAATGCATGTGTGTGTGTGTGCGCTTCACTATCTTAACTATCCTTAACT
Organism: Polyzonium germanicum; assembly: GCA_034700265.1. Taxonomy (NCBI): domain Eukaryota; kingdom Metazoa; phylum Arthropoda; class Diplopoda; order Polyzoniida; family Polyzoniidae; genus Polyzonium; species Polyzonium germanicum. Next base: position 551 of record JAQIYI010001556.1, read on the forward strand.
AACGTGGAGAATCGTCTGTCATTATTTCTCGTGTGAATAGAAAGTCTCTCTATTGTTGTCCTCAAAAGCACCGACTGACACAGTACTCAATTGTCGGTTGTTTAGTCAAGTTTTACTCTGTACATAGTTTAATATACATTTTAATCAAATGTGTTTGTAGGCCTTCTATTTTAAGCACAGCTTATTTCAAATCTCAAAAGCAGTGTTTTCAAGTTTGCAAACCAGGCCTAGTGTAATTTTACCCTCAGAGTCAACCGGCAGCTCACAGTTTACGAAAAATCGCCGGCTGCGAACTTTGTTTGCAAATCTTCGATTTATCGTTCGTTCGTTCACATTAGCTACTGTAAGCCTAATCGCATATACAGGATGAACAAATAAAGTAAGCTCACCATGTACGTTTGCGTCCTTATTTCTGAATTGGGCTTGTGGCAAACTGAACTAGCCGCGCATGACGTCACATCAAAGTTGACGCAGTTTCTAAGCGCATGTTTTGCCTCTCCAAACTAGTCCTAGCACTCTATACATACATGTATATGGCTTGCAATTGTTTACATTCGCGAAAAAATGCAGAATGATCATGAATTCATAATGAGAACGGGCTCTGAACCCTCAGTTCATTTTAATTAATTAATTTTGGAAAAATCGATGTCGCGGCCATCAGTCGTCGCATGATGGCATATCGCAATTGCCACCTCTGTTGTCCTCTCACATACGTGCCTCGAGCGCAATTGTTGCCACAATCCAAAACCAAAGTATTGCAGTGAAATCTCAGAGAGTTCTCAGAACAGACATTTTCCAATTACGTTTTAGAAAGCAGAGAACAAAACAGAGCGAACAACAATAGCTAATAGAAATGCAGGGTGAGCAGACTGAGCACCGCACTACGCTTGGCTGAGCACTGAGCAAGAGATCTTTTTAAATTAATTAATTACTAGATGTAGGAAAATAGTGTGGGGGGGGGGGGCAAATCTAAAAATTAATCTGTCAAGTTTAATTACCAAAATGTTCTGGCGATTGAAATTGAAGCTTTCTTGATGAGGATAGAGAGAAAAAACACAAAACAAAAACAACAAAAGATCGTCGCATTTAGGCAAAACAACATCCGCGTCACCTGTCAAGTTAGGCCTGCTGCTGCATGAACGCAATTTCCACTTGAACTGAAGAATTATCCGAAGAGCGAAGAAGAACAGATAGTTTTACGACAAAACAAAGACAACAGCCATTCGCTTCCGGTTCATCCTTTTGTTTGCGTGTGCGTTTAAGACGGCGGGCATGCGCAACCTGCGGCCGTCGGTCTCCAATCCGGCCCGCACAGGCTGTTTCAAACCGGCCTGCGCTTGATTATCTGGAAATTTTAAATTAATACGAATGAAAAATGAATAAACATTTCTGTAAATAGCAAGGTTTTATGACAATGCGATTGGAGCAGCTGAGGTGGCCCGGCAACAAGAAAGGTTGCCCATGCCCGGCTTCGAACTGAACAGCAGGCGAGAACAAACACAGCAAGCTCTCCGGGGGTCACACATATGGGCTTAGAGCAGCTGTGCAGTTTTCGTGCAATTTGTTTTGCGTAATTGTTTTTCGCCGCCAAGTCGAATTACGTTTAATTCGGCGACATTAATCTCTGCTTGAAGAAGAGAAATGTCATTTTTCTGAAATAGAAAGCCCATGCAGCCTGAGCTCGGCGAGCCTTACGAACTGAAGAAGCGATTAAACGAAGCGGAAAGCAAGGAAAAATAAAACGAAATCGAAAATGATTCAATTTGACGTTGAACGTAATTAAGGAGTATATGTATGTATAAAGGTATTGTTGGCCATACGAACTGTATTTGCGCGCACAGATCGCAAAGTTGATCACGTGATTCGACAATGTGTTCGTTCGTTTGTTTGTTTGCGTTTGATGCTGAAATCTCGTCGCGAATCTCCTCCGCTGTGTAAGAAGAGGAAATTATGAAAGCTCGCAAACAACAAACAAACAAAGAAAAAATGATCTCCGACAGAAATTGAATTAAATTTCTTGGAGATCGCACAGGCAGCTACAGTACATGTACGCGGATCGATCGATCGATCGCCCGATCAATAACTGCAGCGCACCAATTGAATCCAACTTGCTTCTCATTTCAGATAATACATAAATGAAAATTGATGAAAATAGAAACAAACAAACAATTAAGAAATGGGTGTCCTTGCATATGCAGGAATGATTCCCGGGACTTGAAGGAATCTTTTGAGGAAAATATCTTATCGCAACGCACTTTGCTGCTAAAAATAAGATTTTCATTGGATAGAAATATCGATATCTCCAGAAAGACCGATGATTTTCGGGAACAACAGGAACATTAACAGTTTTGTTGGAACTAGCGGGGGCACACCCTGCACTCGATGAAGCGTAATATGTAGAGCTGCGCTAAATCCTCAAAGCTAAAAACAACAAGTGATAGTGTGCAATGAAGAGATTAGCAGACGTCTTGCCGGAGGCAAACTCCTTACGAAGGTCTGAACCCTGCAGCGTCCCACTAGGGTCTAGGGCGGCTACGGGTTAGCACGTCCACCCACGCTCAGCAAGGCAAAGCCCATGATAATAAGACGTACGGCTGGAAAGACATGGCGTTTCCCTTTGCCACCTTAATTCCGACATTTGTTGTCTTTGAGGCATTGCCGGGGTGAGCCGGGGGCTCACTTTTGATGCGCCCGCAGCAGCAGAAGATATTAAGACGCTGAAATAAAAACTTAAGTCAAGAACTCCAATTAAAATGGCGCCTAATTGAAATCCAGTGCACAGGGCCATGTCAGCTTTTGTACAGGCCTATTGCACCATGCGAGATTATAATTAGTGCAGTGCGAACTTTCGGGAGCTGAAGCTGGAGGAAAGTAGCCCTAATTAAGGTGTCGGTTCAGTTTTTGCTCAAAACAACAAGAAAACCTTAAGTCCCAAACACTCAAGTCTCCATTTTTGTAGTTTGTCATTTCAGGTTTGCAGAGCAGAAACAAAGTTTTCTTGAATTGCACTTTTAATACCGTAGCCACGGACTGTTTGTCCATAGCCTCCTTATATAAAGAGGGTTTCATACACACCGTTTTGTTAACAAAGAATATCTCAAAATATGCATCTAATCTGTATTTTGCTGATTTTAATTAATTTTTTTGTGCTCAGTTGAGCAAGATGGCGCTTAGTGCCCTCCACTCAGTCAATTGGAATTTTATTCTGGAAACACTGTTACATGTATTCAGGGTGAGTAGGCCTGCTGTGTATTTTTTGGCCTTTAGGGCGTGGTAGACTTTCGGCAAAGCTTACTTTGCATAAACCCATCGCGGTAGTAATGTGAACAATGCAAAGTTTATGTCGATTTTCAAACGAAATTTCAGTGTAATCCCATTTCGTGCGCCGTGTTATCGTTCAGCGCACCGCCGAACGATAAACAATAGGCCTAATAGTCGGTCTACGTAGGCCTATTTTTTTTTAGGTACTAGGCATAAAAAATATTATTCTTTCGCCTTAAATTCATCGGCTTTAAAGCGTGTAGAAATACACGAGGGTGATGCCAAAAGTTTGCCAGTTTTTTTTTAACAACTCAAATCTTATCCATGCCAAACTACGCTCGTGACTTAAATATTATTATTATTATTTACTGCTTACGGTGCATGACTGCATGAAACCATACTAACGAATAATGGTTTCCCTAAGTTTAACGAGTCTGGCATTGATAAGTCTCAAATGGTTATTATTTTTATATAGCTTTAAAGACCAAGACTTTTGGCACCAACCTCGAAGGTGCCTCGCGGGCATTACGGATGACAAAATTTCCATATATACAATGTATTCGAGATAGCGAGGTCGCTATTGCTTTGTTTCGGATTGTGCGCAGCGTGTTAACGCAGCGTTTGTAGAATTATGGCGTAGTTCAACGACGACCAAGTCCCGTACGTTGCGCAGAAGCGTAAACAAGGGCTAGGCGTGACATAATCGCACTTTGATGAACGAAAAAGAGCGTTTTTTCCGTAAAGATTTTTCATTCGTCGTAACAAAAATGGGCCCACTTGAAAAAGAAGTAAAAATTACTTTCGGCTTCACTTTGCAGAGTCAATCAAATTTTCTCCATAGAAAAGCAAGCCACTGAATCCACACAAGAAACGGAAACAGAATGGGGGAAAAAAACCTGAAATAATACAGTAGACCTTTGAGCAGTGCGGGCTGATACGACAAATAAGCCTATAATTCGAAATAGGCTTGACTTTAAAAGAAAATGTCTTTATATAGATGGATGGATGGATGAATTGGGGTAAAATTGTCGAAATTGCCGACGATGACAATCCATTTCGAATTAGACCCATTGTATGCTTGTCTAGTTGCCAGCTCGATCAGTCAGGCGCAAAAACTAAAGCAGAAATAAATCAAAATTAAATTTTCCTCGTGTGTGACTGAAGAGAAAATTCGCCGAAATTCAGGCTCAATTGCGACAACAAGGAAAAAGTCGATGAGAAAATATTCATGCGAGAAACAAAACAAAGCAATTTAGATCAGTCAGTCATCGTTAAGCGTATTATTATCAAGTCTGCAATTTGGAAAATAGGCATAAAATATTGCTTTTTAATTCGCGTTTCTTTCGATATTTTAGTCAATGTTAAGTTAGGCGTAGGCACGCGATAAACGCCCACATTGAAGAGCTAGTAAGCCAGCATCAAGCCTCACCCATCTGAGTGGATATGCTACGAATGTAAGAGAAACTTTGTAGCCTTAATTCAAGTATGTCACTTGAATGCGAGACGTGAATAACAAATTAAACGTGGAAGCGTCCTCAGCAGGGTGATCAAAATTATATACAACATAGACAAAACTGTGTCTAAAAAGCAGGCGATTTTATTAATCAGGGGTCGGGAGTGATTGCGCGCCTTCAAGAGGGCCAACATCAGGCGCCTAAACACTCGGCCGGGAGTTACCGTTCCAACAATGTCCACGAACGAGTGCGATGATTAAAAAACGAAAAACCTCACATTACAAACTGTAGGGACAAGTAGAAAATGAATCAAATTACGTTCGTGCAACCCAAGCGATGGTCAGAAAGAGTTAAATTAAATATGGCACCGGTACGTTGAGGTGGTGCTGGTGGTGGTGGCCGAGGAGACACGTGAGTCTAGGTGAACTACTACGTCACGTCGCCGATTTACCGTGATGCATTCACACGCTGCACACACACACTGTCAGATTCAATCGTTTCTGGGGTCGGGTTGCCGAGGAGGATCGATCTGAGTTGCGAGAGACCGACGAGAGAAACCGCGTCTTCGGGCGCGTTGTCAGTCCGTTGTGAGTTGCGAGTGGCGAACCGACACCGACATCGAGCTCGCATATCACACCGACGCGTGTTGCTGCTTGCTCAGCCGGTGCAAACGTCTCTAGTCTGACCTTCGAAGTTAGCAAACTGCCTCCTCGCATCTGGCTACCGACCGCTCTTCCAACTAACCCACGTCAATCATCAGACGCACAGGTGAGCCCTCACTCATCAAAAGCCTAATCCATAAAATCCCTCAAACTGACACCCAAGTCCAGTAGAAATCCAAGGAACTTGCAGGAGAAGAATGCTGGCAACACTGCCCTTTGCCATTGCCCTTCCAGTTAGAGAGAGACTCCTCCTCCTTGTTGCCAACGGCAGACACAAGGAGGCCTATGCAATGTCACAAAATAAATAAAGGCTCAACTCTAAATAAATGACGAGCATAACAATGAGCCCTGACTACATTTGAGTCCACTTCAGTGAGTTGTAATGCAAGTGCTTGAAGCACACGCGTCTAAAAAAAACAAATTAAATAATAAACTAAAATTGAAAAAAACCGCCATTTTGAACTGGAGCCCCCACTTTAAAAAAATGTAAAAAAAACTGTTAAAGTCGTGACAAAAAGCGTTAAAAGCGTTAAAATTGTCAAACATTAGGCCTACTAATACAAAATTACAAAAAAAATGTATTCTCTCGCTTCGCTCGCTCAGAGCTCTGTCAGGCCCGCGTTGTTTGATCGCGTATACAGTAGGCCAGGTAATATTGCCAGATCTTGACTATTTATCCAGTTTGTGACGCAGGCGCGCAATAGTGCGGATGTGTGACTTACCCGATAGACCCCTACACATATGTCAGAAGAAATAATTATTTTACGAATGCAGATGAACAATCCTCAATCAATACAGGCATTATACATGTACATGTATAGAATATAGATTATACACTTGTAGTAGCTTGTAGAATTTAGATATTGTATCAAAATTAATATATTTTTTTCCTTATTTCCCAAATTATGTCTTGATTGAAACTCTGATGCAAACTATTGGCGGACATGATCGTTCAGTGTGCTTTACGTCGGCGCTGCTTCTGGTGCCTTGTTTCGCCCGACTTCCGAGCACTTTCCTCTTCTGCAGCGTGGCCATCGCCTACTTCGTCGTCATTTTCCCGCTGCTTCTTTCCGGACTGCCCAGACGGCGAATCGCACTTTTATTCTACGACCATTTGAACGTCGCTCGAGGTAAGTCGGAAGAATCCACGTTTTATTTGCCATCTAGAAATGGGTCGACATTTTGGCGTTAGTACTAACCCAGGCGCGTTGATTTAATTAATTACCAGGGCAACGTCCGCGTGCACCTGTAAATATTGTGTATTTTATAATTTTCTGATTTTAAAAACTAATCCCATAATTCATAACGCAGGATTCATAATTCAGTAGGTGCTAGGTCACGTGACGCATGTTTAATCCTATGTGTGGGGTCTGTTTTTGGGCCGTAATTCCTGCACCGCACTTCCGATCGGAAAATGGTTCGGTTTATGCACACCCTGAGGTCGAGGCCTTTAATTTTATACATTACATGCCGGGTAAAAGGGAGCGCAAACGGACACGTATATTCACCATAGTCATAGTCAAACGCGATTTATAGGCCTATATAGGCCTAATGATTTTTTTTCTTATGCTAATTTTAGACATTTTCAAATGGCAATTAAAGAAGGTGCACAGCCGGTTGGAAATCTACCTGCAAGCGAAACATCGCGTCGAAATGGAGTTCCTGCGGATGGAGAACATCGCGACGCTCCTGAACCAGATTCTGTTCTTCGCCATGTGCGACCGCTTCCTGTGTCCGGACCAAATACTGACGTGCCTCTACTCGCTCATGTTCTACAACGTGATCGTCTACTGCGTGGCCTACGCGCGCAACGTGCTGCTCAAGTCGGACATCTCGTGGTCATCGTGCGTGGTGCCCATCTCGGAGACGACAGGCGTGCGCCACCTGGCCATGACCACTACCAAGATGGTGCTCGAGTTGACGAAAGCCATGACCTTCCTCATCACGGCCGTCTTCATGCTGCTCGTGTTCGGCCTGGAGCAAGGCTTGGAGCACTACCACCCCACTTGGCCGTACATCTTCGTCACGGCCTGCTACTACCTGGCCACCGAGAAGACGACGTTCGCCAGGGAGTTCCACGCCATCATCCTCGAGCGCATGAAGCTCGAGATCCTGGAGGGCCTCGAGAAGCTCTGGGCACCCGTCATCCTCAAGTCCACGGTCTGCGTCCTTTCGGCTCTCGCTTGTCTGATCGTGCTGTGCCGCGGATTCGTCGGCTTCTCAGCCATCGGCTTCTACTTCACCGTCTTTCTCACCTACAAGGACCTAGCCACTTCGTCGTGGCATTCGCTGAAACGCGAATCCGCCTCGCTTGCCAGATTTCGCCATGCCACTCGCGAGGAACTGCGCGACGCCGACGACGTCTGTGCCGTGTGCCTGCAGCCGATGAGCTTCGCTCGCTTCACCAGTTGTCATCACATGTTTCACGGTGACTGTCTTCGTCTGTGCATGAAGGCCAGCGTGCGGTGTCCAATGTGCAAACAGGAACTCTGACAAAGCCATACATGTGCGCGCGCGTTTCATCTTTTTATGCTTAGGCCCACTATCCAATCTGGAGGCGAGCATAGTTGAGTTTATTGTTTTTCAACTTTAGAATAATTACGTGTGACACCAACAAATGAAAATGATTAAAACCTAACATGAAATCCGCCATTGTCTCAAACGACAATTAAAGGCGTCACCATGCATCTCCCATCCATAGACTCGAATTAACAACAAAGATGGTGACACCGCCATGCTTTGGACCTTAATTATTTTCATTCGTAAAAAACAACTTTGAGCTTTATATAAAGTGTAATTTTACAACACGTTTTGTTCAATTTCAGAACTGCTCGTAACATTTGCCTTTTTTGTGGCTTTTTTTTTGCCCTTTTTGTGGCTTTTTTTTGCATTTTTTGTGGGGTTTTTTTGCCTTTTTTGTGGCCCCTAATTTGTGTGGCCGCAGACATTTGCCTGTCACGCCCATCCGAAGATCCAGCTCGGGGCACAATGTAATTTCTGTATCAGGAACGCGTATATTGCTAATAAAACTACACAAATTTTTTTTAACTTTACAATACCGTAATTCATTATCTTTGTCCAAGCGAGTGAGGACTAATAGCAAAGTCGAAAAACGGCATCTGCCTGTTTGTCTGCATTTGTGTGTCAGCCCATATCACTATTTACTCGTTATTGGCGTGAGCTGCATTTTGTATTTGCCAGAAACTCCATTATTTATGGACTTGATGATCCTATATTTATGTATTGTTGATTGCATTTTTTATTTGTTATTTTCTCAAACAGGTTTTCTGTCTTCTGAAGGGCACTTCTCGTCTGTCGTTCCTGAACTTAAGCTGCAATGATTTGAGCCACTTGAAAACCGTGCCAGACGATCTAGCGTGTCTGTTCACGCTGAAAAGACTCGTCCTTAATAGCACCTGCATTTCCTGGAACGTAGTCACAGAGTTCCTGCGTAAAATGCCATAGTAGGTTGTTTTATTTATGCAATTTTACAGCTTTGGGTGCGATTCTCCTTTCTTTAAATTTGCGATGCACTCAAGCCCTCGCATTGTAATCTTTAGAGGGGAAAGGCCAACGTTTTTCTAAAAATAAAAATAAAAACTCCATTACAATTGATTAAAAGATACTTGTTCTCATAGGCTCAGTAAAACTATTCATAATATTACCAACATGTCAAGTCAAAAATAAAAAATGCCGAATGATTTCCTGAACTTGTTTTAAAATGTTTACGCGCTTGTCCCACCTGACCATAAGTTGGCTTGAGTCGCAGATTGTCAAAGCTCGCGTTTAAAATAAAATAAAGTTGACTTTATCCAGTAACGCGAGCTTTTATTAAGACAGCCCATTACGTATATATATATAAATTGCAGCTTGCTTGATTGACGTTGATTTAACTAGGCTACCGTTTTTTTCTTCAATATTTTGGTTTAGCGTCGAAGAGTTGTACCTGTGTTTGAACAACTATTTGAAGGTGGAACTGCACGCTGGCGATGTGTTTCCCAATGTGAAACTCGTCCATCTGAGCGGCAACCCGATCGCCTCCTGGGATGAGGTCATGAAACTCGGGCGCGCGTTTCCTGAGTTGGAGGCGCTCATCATGGTCGACTGCGACATTGACAGCCTGGCCTTTGAAGATGCTTTCGGTAGGCCTGCGCGTCAGATTTTTTTTACATTACATTTATTTGAGTGACGTGAGTGAATAAAGTATTTTTAATGGGTGTCCTTGCTTTCTTTCCGTTTCAGCGGCCATATTTCGACATCTGGCCACGCTGAACATGAACAACAACAAGCTAAACAAGTGGGACGACATAGAGAAGCTAACTGCATTCCCCGCATTGCGCGATGTCCGCGTTCTTGGACTGCCGCTCTATGAGGTGAGAGCTGACGCCAGAATGGGTTCCCTCCAAGAAGCCTTATTTTCAGACCTAAGAAAATATGGTTGTTCAGAAAGTATCGAAAAATAAATGCGCCAAAACTTTATTTACCTTATTACATTTTTTTCATTAAAACAGGACTACACTGAACATGAACGCCGCCAGTTGCTCATCGGACGCCTGCCCAATGTAATTCGACTGAACGGAAGTCACATCTCTGACAATGAGCGAGAAGACGCTGAAAGAGCTTTCATTCGTCGCTACATGGACAGTGAGGCCAAGCCTCAGCGGTGAGTTTTCAACTTTTAAGTTTAGTTCATCAGCTACTCACCCACATCGCATATTATGCCCAACTAGGGATTTCCGATTCCATAAAATATATGGATTGATTGAAGAAAATTGGAGGGTTATGTCATTTTACCATACTTATCATTTTTAAATTATGTTGATTCCATTATAAAGATAAGTCAGAATGATTCTCTCTATAATGTAATAACTTAATCTTTCTGTTTTCCAACACCCTTCCAAATGTCTTTTCCCGTTTTTTTCTTGCTTTTATTTATGCAACCGCACACGGCACACAGATACCACGATTTGGAGGCGAAACACGGCAAACTGGACCCCCTTGTCGAGGTGGATCTCGCTCCGCAAATGGAAGTGACCGTCATGCTACACTACGGCGAGCTTCGAGCAGTCCGCTCGGTGCACCTCAAGCAGACCGTGGCCGAGTTCAAGAACAGCCTTCAGGAGTTCACCGGACTGCCGCCGGCTCGCATGAAGGTCTACTACGTCGACAACGGGTTGGCTCCGTTTCTCGCGCCCGAAGTGATGCGATTCAACGCCAAGCAACTCTACTCGTACTGCGTTAGAGACGGCGATGAATTCATAATAGACGCAAAATAGCTACACCCTTGTAAGTGGTTTTTTTTTATCTTTCTCTCCTCTGGTTATTTAGCTCGATCTGCTGTCCAATTATTGTCTTTAAACTCTCTACATTATGTAAAAACTGATTTTTTTTGTTTTAAGTAGTCAACTGAAATTCAGAATTGAGGCGCTTTGTACGCCTTTAGAGAATTGGTCCAACGATATAATTGGGTTTAAGCGCGTTTTAAAAATGCATAAAGTAGCCGAAGAAGCGGAAAATGCGAACATGGTGCTTGAAATTCGTCACAATTTTATTGTCCATAACCTTTTATTAGGTAACGTTTTGAGCAGTCCATTTAAGGTCGGAACTCGATAGATTTTGCGTTCAGTTTTATCGCAATACCTAATTGTTT
>JAQIYI010001557.1:0-11576 GCA_034700265.1 Polyzonium germanicum
AAAGTCATTAGTGATTCCAGCCTCAGTTAGCAGCTGCTTTTGGCACTATGTTATTATCAGTAACCGCAGGCTTGAGCTTGTCTTACTCAAGTCAGTCTGTCTTGCACGTGAGATTAATTTTCATTGCATATAATATTATCCATCGCACGTGCATTCTCGAGATTGAATGTTCGATCATTCTTGAGAATGCACGTTCATAATGGAACGCAATGCAAATTAATCTCACGGGTGCAAAATGCTGTCTTGAGTAAGATAAGCTCAAGTCTGTGCTTAGTGATACGGGCCTAAATCTTTGTAAAAAAATTCACAGGATTGGCTAGCGACGAGAATAAGAATTTGCAAGTTGATGAGTACATGACTCACATGAGTTGGTCACGATTATAACATCGTAGCGCAGCAAAACTATTTTTTCCTAATCCCAGTCCTAATCGCAATCCTAAGCCCAGTCCTAATCCCAACCTTAATCCTATGGTCCTAATCCGAGTCATAATCCCAACGCTAATCCCAATCCCAATCCTAATCCGTCATTAGTTAAGACTTCTATATATAAAATATAATGCACATTGTGCTTCCTTGTTTGCCTTTATCTTCTCAAGAAACGAAAACTTAATTTTTATAAAATTTTTTGAGTCGGCTTACATTTTTAATATTTCAAATTTTTAAAATAAAATTTTAATATCGAAGTGTGAACACAATAAGACATCAAAATGACACCTCAGATTGAAATATTTGAAATCGAGGCAGAACGTCCTTTGTTAGAAGCGCTTTAACGAGCGCACGCTCATCATCGATGTCGCGTGAACGATGCATCGATGCCGCTCACATTGTCACCAGATGGATGTTGGAAATTCTCACACTCAGCCAAAAGCTGCAAGATAAAAAAAACTAGAGAGAAATTCATGAATTACATAAAATTAAATGAAAAAGAAATATAATTTCTATTTTGTAGGGAAAAATATGCCGTTTGGTGATTGGAGAATTATCGTTCTTGATCTGTTGCGCGCAGATAGTCTGGCAACACTGGAAGCAGCCGACAGAAAGCCAGTAAACAAAATGGCGGCAAGCTCGATGGCACCCGTGGCGCCTTTCTCTTGAATTTGAAAAAACAGTTATTTTTGTTTCTACATTTCTCATCTCGATTGAACGAAAAGCAGAACCGGAAGCCAGATGGCGCACTTTGTTCCGCGTTCATTTTGTTCAAAGTCGTCGGAGAAGCGGAGGAAAAAGGATCGGCTTTGAATTGATCCCAGGACTGAGGCAGCCTGAAGGTCTTTACTCTTTGGACACCCAGTCTGATCTGCCGCTGCTGCTTCGGCGCTCTGGACTCGCTGTTGTCGCGTTTGATGGAGTAGAATTTTATCGCCTTCTTCATCGTCCTCCTCCTGTTCTTCTTCGTCTTCAGCTCAGCGCAGTTTCTGCTGGAAGCCGAAAGGACGCCGACGCTTGTGTACGTGCATTTCAGTTTTTGTTTTTCTCCCCAGTGAATCTATCCTATAAGTTGCCCCCCCCCCCCTTTGTCACCACTTGAGGGGCCGGTACCCCCCTTGGTGCCCATCGCCGACGTTACCCAAGCCGTCGCCATCAATGTCCTCGCCGTCGCTGCGTGCTTCATCCGCACTCATCCAGCGCCTCCTAGAAGACGATCCGGCAGCTCCATTGGCGGTCCACCGACTGGCCGTCGACGGTTGTGCAAGACCGACGACGACGACGACGGAAGACGAAGTCTCAGCAGAAGCTGGAGCGGCACCTCTAGTAATATGTGATGAGAAATATGCTGTGCCAGCACAGCTTCAGTGAAGATGCGCTGGATTTACTTGGGATTATTTCTGTGTTACTATGAAGCCCTTTGCGTGGGACTCCACCATCACCACCGCAGAAAAAGAGGTGAGCCCGGCTAAAGAGCCTATTCAATATCCGACCTAACTATTGTCGCGATTCATTTAAAATGATGTGGGCGAGGGCTTGTTCATCTAACAAGTGCCAGAAAAAATATTAAAACTAGGCCTATAAATTATCGCAAAAAATGCATTTATGTTCAAATCTGGGGCTCAAATCACTAGTGATTTTTTAGAGTTGTCTTGACTTGAAAAGATCACAAGACAGGCTGGGATGATGTCATTTCTTCATTCTCTCTGATTGGAAAAAGGACGTACATGTAGGCCTACTCTGAGCCTGTCTTGGGATTTTTTCGAGTCGAGACAACTCTAAAAGTCGTTAAGCCTAGTGATTCCAGCCGCAGACCTGTCAAGTCAAGACTCTTTTGCAACTTCCGCTTATTAAGGGAGATTAGTCAACAAATCAGATGAGCGGACGTGTGTGAAGAACTGCAGATGATAGGCCTAACTAATTTTGACTAATCTCCTTAGTTAGGCCTACTAAAGCTGTCTTGACCCGTGGTAGGTTGAGTCAGGTTGACGCACGCGGCACGTACACAATTCCTATTTATTTTCAACACGTGTTCACGTTACAACTCGGGGGCATTCAATTTATCATGCACGTTCAACTTAGGCCTAGGCCTTAATATAGAAATGATCGAAAAAGGAATCTTCATATTTTTCGGCCAAATATTCAAAAATTCACATCTCAAACTCCATGGGCTCACATGCACGAATCTTGCGGCCGACGAATTTCCGTCAAATTCGCGTTCCAACTCACATACTGTTTATGCTTAGGCCTACATAAAGTAACATATGTAGGCCTAGGCCTAGTGGTCAAATGTGGTCACGTGATGTATTCGCATGCGAATGTAAATGGAAATTCGCAGGAAGAGAAGCTTAAGGACTCTTGCTGTAAGACGCTAACAAACGGCAACTTCCGGTTCTCTATAGCCTAATTATTTAATTATCTGCCCATTTGTTCTTATTATGCATTTTTCACTAGCCTACTTACGGTTTTGCCTTGATTTTAATTTAGGCCTAGCTCAGTGCCTCAGTCCTAACGTAGGCCTACATGTTTGATGGTTATTTATGCCTATCCATTCTAGGCTTATTTTATATTTAATTACTTCTAGGGATAATTTAAGGGCAAGGTGTAGGCATAATACGATAATAGGCCTAACTCCAATTGCGCTCTGTAAATCTAATCTCCTGGTACGGTACCGGTACTCAGCTTCCATTATAATCAGGCCTATTGTCGGTAGGCTCAACCTAGCCATGTTGAAATAAGTAGGCTAGTCCTAGGCCTACTTGTAGAAAATCTGGTCTAATAAATTATGCAAGAATTTAGGTGACTCAGCCAGACTTCAGTCCTCATTTTTGTGTCACCCCTCTCTAGACTTCCCGATTTCTAAAAAATAATTCATTTCCGCTTTAATAAATGGCCAATGGACGACTAGTAGCCTATGGCCCTGTACGGGTCACCTACATTAAGGCCTACAGATGTAGAGTTAAGTCTGTTGTTTCCCCTTTTTAAAAATAAATAAATAAATAAATAAATAGGCCTCCAGCCAAGGACTGCATGTATACAATAGGCCTACAAATATTAAGCTGCGTGATTTAAAATGTTCAAGTGTGCAAGTCTGGACATCAATCTGCTAGCTTCAAAGCACTGCAAAGGGGATCATGAAAGATATGACGTGGCCTTTATTCCCCCTCCTCTTTCAAACTGACTCGATCCATTGTGTAAAACTGAATTCATTTCATCTCACGTGATTCCAGGAATGATCGGGGAATGTCTTCCAGCGTAACATTACATCCCCACCTCCTTCCTTCCTTCCTGTCTGCCTGTCTCGTCCAAGCTTAGACGAATTTCCACGAAGTACGACTCCCCCGCTTCGATTAGGCCTAACTAGGTATCACTAACCGCGGACTTGAGCTTGTCTTAAAGTAGGCCTACTCAAGTCAGCGTTTTGCGCGTGGGAATTTCCATTGAATTTCGTTATTGATCGCGTATCGATTGTCAAGATCCCGTGTTCAATCTTGTTGAGAATGCACGTGCGATCAATAAACGCGGACTTGAGTAAGACAAGCTCAAGTCTATGGTTAGTATTCCGTTTTGCTCGGGCAAAATAGTGAACAAAAGCAGACGACGAATTTTTTGTGCACACGGTAGGCCTCCTGTTAGGTCATTGATTGGCCTGCTGAGGTTGACATCTGTTACTCACATGTAGTGCAAAAAAAATTACACGTAGGTTTACCCCGTTTCCGTTTGTCTATTTATGCAATTACATGTAGGCCTAATGCTTGGGCCTACAGCAAAGCTCAGCACCTGGCCCGGGGTTTATGTTAGGCCTACAACATGTGCAATGTAGGCCTAGTCTTAAGGTCACAGTCTGGCAACTCTGTTGGACTTGCATTCAACCAAACGTCACTAATTTGTGCACGAGTTGTTTTCGACTTTCTTAAACATTAAGCCCAAGGCTTACAGAAATGGTCACTTCCGGTTTCATTGATCTTTTTCCCATCTTTTCTTCCCTCCCCTCCCCTCCCCGGTCTGTATTTCAATTTCGGATGAAATATGTCGCGCCTCAGAGATATCTTTTGTACTAAAACGAAATCCTTGCTCACAACAAAGTGCGTTCTGCGTATGGACGCAGTCTTAAGTAATTACATGGTGGCCCCAAAGAGTGGATCCTTTCCGTTTTAAAGGTTAGGTAGAGACCGTAGAGTGGTCAGTGATGCTGTGGTTCGAATCCCGCACATGCCAGATGGGTGTTTGTCTTTTCTTTTCTAACAAATACGCTCGTATAACCGGATATACATTACCCAGTTGTGGCTGGTGCTACGCGCAGTGAAATGAATAGGCCTAATAATCGGCCTAGGCCTAATAATAATAATAATCAGCCCAATAATAATAGGCTAAATAACAATAGGCCAAGGCCTAATCACTTTTTCTAGATCTTGGTGACAATGGCGATCGATTTTAATAGGCCTAGTTTTTATTTCTTGTACAAATTCAAAACTGGTTCCACTCTTCGCAGACACCCTGTAGTATGGCGAAAGGCCTATGTATAAGCGGATGTGAGAGCACAAATTGAAAGGTTTTTTTGTTTTAGAAAAAATAAATAAAAAGTGAATTGTGGCTCACTTTTTGTTAATTTTAGTTTTATTTATTTTTATTTTTTTCTGCTTTTGTTGCCATTGTATGTTTGTTGGTTTAGAGCCAGGCTTGAGTCCACTCTGGCCCGCATTATGTGGCCAATAATTTGAAATTTATAGAGAAGCACTAATAATGTACCTCTCATGTAATGGCGAGCTGGGTGAACTTATTTTTTGGCCCTACTTTCTACTTTGTTACTTGGTGGTGGGCCCAAATATGTCCGCAGAAGCCGCTCTTTCTGGGCTCTGGATGGATGACCTATGGCAAGGCATGCCCAACCGCCATTTGTTTGCGGGCCACATAAGCTGTGATTATTTGTGTCCAAGAGCATTGTTGAATACAGGGTGAGCATGAACACTGAACAGGGTTATAAATTCCCACTCAGTGTAAAAATACGCTAACCACCTTTTGCGTAGACATATAGGCCTAAACATTGTTACATGTAGGTCTATCCCAGCTACAGGCACCCTATGTAAGCCTACATAGGTTGCCTGTTGTCACCGTTAAGGCCTACTTTTAAAAAGCTAAATTGGCCCAAATAAATACGGTGGGCATATAGGCCTTAATACAAATAAATGGGTAGCTAGGCCTACTCCTAAGGTACACTTAGGCTTCGGCCTATTTGTATTGTATTATAACTTAAGTCCACTTAGGTCCACTAATTGATTGGCAAAGCGAACGAGGCCATTTTTTGTAGGCCTAGGCTTTATTTTGAACCTTGTTAAATGGTTTTAATTCTTTTTTGTTCTAGGCCTATTTATAAGCCTGGGCCTATATTGTAGGCCTTCATTTATCTTTAATTTTATTGAGAAGCAGTGCGGGCCGGAGCTTGTCCGTGGGACGAAGGTTGCGCATGGCCGCAGTATGGTGAACCAAGTGACTTTGACCGCAAATACTGCACAAATGTAGCTGTGCAATGGTCATATTTCTCTCGGCTGATATCATAAAAGAAATGACCGAACAACACTGAAAAAATAAAATGAAGGCTCCTATAAAAAAGAAAACAACGAAATATGACATTAGGCCTTCAGGCCCCTTGCAGGCCTATTACGGTGTTTTGAGCTAAAATCATTTGGTGAGGGGGTGGTGGTAAGGGGGGAAGGCTGAGGGAATGAGAGCTTTTATTTTTATGTCGCCGTCATCACTCTGATAAGCTAAAAAAGGAGAAAAAATCTTGGATGTCTGAAAACTCATAAAAAAAGCAAACCAGAGCTCCGGCCTAGTTTCCTCTGAACCAAAATGGCTGCTGGAGACGTGCAAACTAAAGAGATGATCGAGGTTTCCATAAATTATTAAGGTTTTTTGTTAGTTTTGTAAACACATCTTTAGGCGTAGGCCTACATGTAGCTAGGCCTAGCCCTACAGATTAGGCCTATTAGATGTGTGCTAGGCGCTCGGGTCAAATGAAATTTCCTCGAGACTAGTGGGCATAGGCCTACTTTGTTGTGTCGTCGGGAAGCGTGGACAGAATTTTTTGATCGATTCATTTAATGATTTTCGCACTTCGTCCGCACAATATGATCCATAGGCCTATAAATAAAGGCACGGCCGCCATCTTGGAATGAGTGTCGGAAACTAATCTGCTAATCTTAACTTAGCTGAAATTCTGTCTGCACTTCCGGATCTTCTTTGAGCGGCCGGAAACAACCAAATAGGACACAGCCTCCTAGGCCTATTCAGCTTTTCCATTCATGGTAGGCCTACAGAGCTAGATCTCACGGATTGGCGCCAGCGTAAACGGGAAGTGGATTTTTTACTAGGACTATAGCCCTATAGGGCTAGACGTATGGTTATTCGTAGACCAATATCGGTCTACGATTCTGCGTAGCGTAGGTTAAAGTCATGAAACGGTTGATAGGCCTATATGGACTTTCGATGAGAAAATGACCGCCGTTTGATCACGTCATAATGCTTTCCCGTACGCTACGCTTCGCCAAATCGTAGACAAAG
Source organism: Polyzonium germanicum (assembly GCA_034700265.1). Lineage (NCBI taxonomy): Eukaryota > Metazoa > Arthropoda > Diplopoda > Polyzoniida > Polyzoniidae > Polyzonium > Polyzonium germanicum. The sequence goes on from JAQIYI010001557.1 coordinate 6,988, forward strand.
ATTAATTGAGCCAAATGTCAAACGCGATTAGTTGCCTACCGAAAGCCTAGCTTCAACTGCAAAGTTAATAAAAAAAACTCCGCTTAAGGCCGGAATCACTAAACCCATTAAGAAGCGGGCTCGACTTGAGAAAATCTCAACATAGGCTGGAGAACGCCATTTTTGATCACTAATGTAGCCTAGACTCAAGGTATCCCAATTAGGCATAGGCCTAGGCCTAGTTAACAGACGCATGTCTTGAGACTTTGTCTTTTTTCAAGACAGCCTTGACTTAGACAGGTCTCGATACCTGCTTAGAGCTAACACGATGTTGAAGTTTAGTTAATTAGGCCTTCGTCTAGGCCTAATCTATTATTAATTAGCTAGCGCACGCCTAGTGATTGAAGTTATTGCGATTAGATGTGGGCCTATTGTTTGCGCTCCTTGTAGCAGGCGCGAACACGCTATAATTACGTCTGCAAGCTATTAGGCTAGGAGGGGTTTGGGACCCGAGCTGGATGGGGCTTGGGCGAGATTTAATGGGCTCTTCGTTCTCTGATTCTCGCATTAGCGTAGGCCTAATGAAGGCGATTAATCATTGATTAGTGATTTCCATTAGGCTATATAGGCCTAGCAGCACGTTTCCATAGGCCTAGGGCTTATCGGTTCTGCTAGTTGCGTTAGGCCTACGTTTACTGTAGGAGCTAGGCCCACTGAAGAAATGTAATTTTTTTTATTGTCTTTTGTCTTCTTGCTACGTTTTCTCGACAAAATAAGCTTTTAGAGCTTTGATTTCTAATTTGCGATTTTATTTTTGCTTCTTTTTTTCTTAGGCCTATCCGATTTTTTTGGCTGTTTTACTGTAGGTCTATTTTTATTTAGCCTAGCCTAGGCCTATTTCTGATGGGCTAAAGAAACTAGAATAGACCTACAGTGTAAGTGTAAGCGCCGTTTAGCCATTTGATATTTTTCTGCTCTGATGGCGCACTCGAAGAATCATAGGCATAGGGCGAATAGAAATCGGATGCAATCGCTAGTCCTAGGGCGTCGTGCGACGCCCATCATAGGCCTATAACCGGTTAACCTCGTGTGTTTTTGGTATTTTTAACTAATTCAGATTGATTGAAGCATAATGAGTACCTAGGCCTAATGATCTCATACGATTTAGTGTCAATAAATTTGGATAATATCCGACGGACAGAAAATTGTTTTGCGATGGAGGGCTTCGTACGATGTCGTACGATGCAAAATCGACTGATTTGAGCGCGAAAATCGTACAAAGCAAACTTGCAAATAGGCTTTAAGGGCTGTAAATTATATTCTCTTCCAATCAGAATCCACATAAGGTTTTTTTTTATAGGAATAGTATTAGTCCTAGATCTTCAGATGTTTTACGTATGCCTACGTTCAAATTCTGACACTTGTTTGAGCACTTTAAATTTTCGCGTCTTTGTGCGCGTCGTGTGAACGAGCAGAGAGCACTTTGGCCCTTCAGGCAACACATATTGCATGTAAGCCTTAAATTGAACATTTCAAGCCTGTTACGTGTTCTTTAACGGCTCAGATGAGCTGCAGGCCTAGGCCATACAGGGTGATCGATTAATTGGGACAAATTAACTCCTTCTCCACGACGCGTTCAGCGGATTTATCAATTTCTAGGCCTACGGTGTGGGCGTAATGACGTCACAGACTACAAGATTGCCTATACCTAGGCCTACTGATGTTTCGCCAACGGAAGGGGAGTGTTAAAACCACACAATTCTTAATATTTTTAGAAATACATGTATCTCTTAACTTAAACCCATAAAGGATTATTCAAGATCTGTTTGACGTTTTTTATTGGTTTATTTGATTTGATTGCTTATTTTATCTAGGCTTATAAAAATATTAAAAAAATTAAATTCAAACAAAGATGCATTTTTTTTTACTAAATTTAACATTTTCCCGCCAGGCCACCTTTATATAAGTTTCTTGCGATTTCGAGTGTCGTTAGCGGCCGAAGATCTCGAAGTCACCCTGTATCTGCAATCGCATTATGTTATGCCCGTCGGAAAGACGTTTTAGGCCTACTTCACTACTTGTGCCGCCATTTCATTGTGTTATTTACGGTGTTCTCTGCGCGTCTCTTTAAAACTGTCATTAGAGCGCGTCGGTTATGTCTGCATTGAAGCACATAATACGGGCCATCTGCGTCGCCATTTTCTCTGTTATTGACATAATTTATGCTCGGCGTCTCATCAAACGCGAGTTTAGGCCTACAGGTGCATTCGGGCTCGTTTCATCTCTGTACTTTGTCCTCGGGCTCTGGGCTTCTATTAACGCATTACGCATAGGCCTACTCACATAGGCCTACAACAATCTACATCTGAGCGGGGCCTAGGCATCCTTGTTACTCAACTCATTAGGCTTATTTTGACAGGATTCGCATTGCGTTATTATGGCTCTATTTGGCTGAACGTCGTCGCCGCCGCCGTGTCTTTTAGTTAGGCCTATTCGCACCAATTGTAGCGCTTGCATCATTTCACAGGAAATTCGCAGCAGCGGCGACAACGACGACGATCGTACAAGTAATAAATGCTTGGGGGTTATAAGATGGTTGGATTCTCATCGAGCGACTAATTGGATTCAACGTAGGCCTAAGCAGGTTTTCCATGCGGCGAATTTCACGCGAATTCGTCACGAACGTTCGTCGATATAAGTTATAATATTGAGCTCTTGTGTATTAAATATTCGGGAGAAAATATATTGAAAGGCCTATTGCGATACATCGATATTTTTTGGCTATCGCTTCATGCGACTACAGTGTATTGCGTAGGCTAGTTAAATCGTTGCGAATTCGATTCAGCTTTATGTAACATGTCAGCGCTGTCAGCAAATGTTCATAAAAGGCCTAGGCCTAATCTGTCGTCATGCATGCGTGAATTTGGCCGCAACGATTCTAGACCTAGCCTAGGCCTATTTAACAGTAGGCCTATTTATTACTCGCGGCCAACCTGTAAAGAACTAGGCCTAGCCTAAAAAAAAGTGAATAGAAAAGCCCCTGTTTAGGCCTAGGCCTAAGTATTTTTTTCTTTTAATCTTCATCGACCTAGGCTATTCACATAAGGTAGGCTTATTATTTTATTATTTTGTTTCCTTTTGTAAGAATAGGCTAGACTAGACCTACTCAGTAGACTTGTATATTCAGGCCTGAAGGATTATGCATTATTCCTGGCTAGGCTTAAAACTAATAAAAAGTAGGCATAGGTTTAACAGAAATGCGAAAAAAAATTATTTTATGCTCTTAGATTCTTCTTTTTATTATCTTAATGTTTTGCCCCGTAGCGTAGCAAGAGTATGACAGACACGTATAGGCCTCGGCTTTATGTAGGCCTGCGCAACCTTTTAAGGAGTACGGGCATCGTCTTGGGCGTTGAGGCCTACTGTACAATAGCGCTCGTTGAACGTCTGCAAATAGTCCTAGACTAATGCATTCTACATTGTAGAATTTTATTGAATTCAAGACTGACAGGCCCTACATTTAGATGCGTGCTGTGAAACCTTGCAAGCCGCTTAGGCCTAGTTTTCTAAAGGTAAGCTCTTAGCAGGGTATTGAGAGCTAGGCTGAGGCTATTTTAATTTTAAACTAAAATAGGCCTAGGCCTACTAACCAAGCTTTAAAATGTTTTGCTATTTTTGTAGGCCTACATTACATTATATTTGGTAGGCCTAGGCCTAGCCTCAAACCGACAGGGCAAACCTAAGATACAAAATTCCGGCATCTTTATTTAGTTTCTTAATGGTATCGTTTATGTCCAGATATTCTTCCACAATTATGGATGTTAGTCCGGAAATATTTCTGGAAAATTTCAAACATTAATTGGAAAGAGACGGAAAAACGAAACGTTGATTTTTTTGTTTTGGAAAACTCATAGGCCTAATCGGTGTTGCTGCCCCCTTTAAATTATTGCGTCCAGTTGCATGATTAGAAACTTCACAATGCGAACCATTTATGAGTCCTGATGGCGATGACCCGCCATTAATGTTAACAGTGATTGCCTGAACGCGCAAAGGGGGCAAAATCAATTTTGCTTTTTTGCTTTTCATCTAAAAGAACAAAAAAAAGGTGTTGAAGGGTTACTTTATTTGTTTCAATATAGTTTTATTAGTTTTAGCGTTGGTTTACGAGCGGTTTGACTCCAAAGTGTATCATTCAACAGTAGTCAGGTGAAGTTATGAGTCGTCCGCCTAGACTCATGGCTAGCCTGCCGAGAAAGATATAAAAATAAAGCCGGGCCGCCGCCTCCTCCTTCATCAGCCGCCCGCCAAGATATATTGAATTTTCCTAGTTTCTCAAGAAACTCTTGTACGGTGGCGGCGGCGGGATAACACGGGCTCGGGGACTTGTGTATGGATGGATGGAGATGGAGGGGGATGTGCAGCCCTAAGCCGTGCAGAAATAATTCTCCTGAGCATGTGTTAAAAAATCCATATTAAAGTTTCCTTGCGTAGGCCGCGAATAATCCGAGTCGAAATGATGGTCGGATGATGGCCAACGACGGGAAAATAGAAGAAAAAACTATTTCCAAACACAGACATAGACAGAAAAAAATAGAAGCCAGGTTATAGGC
>JAQIYI010001558.1:0-11572 GCA_034700265.1 Polyzonium germanicum
CACTTTGATTGCAAAAAAAAATCTAAAATTACAAAAAATATTATCTTTAAAAATAGTGATTTAGAAAACCTAAAACTAAAAAGTCAAACTCCTTGCCGCTTCCCCTTTAATGAGAGGCGTTCCCATTAATGGTCTCTAGCAGACGACGTACGCTCATTTCCGGCTTACATGGTCGTCTGCTCACGCTCGTAACTTAGGAACTTCACAACTAGATGGCGCCGCCATCTGCAAGTTTGTGTGTTTCTCTCACATTAGGTTTGGAACCAGTACTACAAGCCAATCCTGGACCGCGACACGTTCTCGATGTGGCCCGGCCTGCTGCGGCCGAAAAGTCGCGGTTTCGTTCGACTGCGAAACACGGATCCGTACGAGCCGCCCGTAATAGATCCGCAATATTACTCTCATCCTGACGACATCAAGGTCATGGTTGAAGGTGACACTACCAGAGCCTTGATCGATATGCCCACCAATTAAGAGCACTACCATGCAATGACTCCTTTTGACAACCTTGTCGACGCAGGCATGAAGGTGGCCATGGCGTTCGGCGGCGCGGCCTCGTTCCGAAAGTACGGCTCCCGCCTCAATCCGAACGTCTGGCCCGGCTGCGAGGCGCACGAGCCCTACTCGGACGGCTATCTTGAGTGCCTGGCTCGGCAGTTCTCCCAGACCACGTACCATCCGGTCGGCACCTGCAAGATGGGTCCATTCGAGACGGACCCGATGGCCGTCGTCGACGACCAACTCAGGTCTTCATCAAACTCATATGCTGGAATCGCTAGTGCACGCGTCTCGAGACACGTCTTGAGTTAAAACAGTTTTGAGACAGACACCTTTGTGATTATACAAATTAGTGATATAAAATGGCGCCTTACAGGCTGTCTTGAGGTTTTCTCCAGTCGATACAGCTTCTTAAAATGTCTAGTGATTCCAGCCATAATCGCTCCATTAAGAATGGATAAAAGTTCTGGAAAAATATGCGGAAAAAATGCAGAAAATTCGTCAATCGTGATATATTTTCCTGGTTTCACTCATACAGGGTCCGTGGTGTGAGAGGACTGAGGGTGGTGGACGCATCCGTGTTTCCGGTCATACCTTCCGGCAACACGAACGCACCCGTAATCATGGTCGCGGAGAAGGCGTCGGACGCGATTAAACGCTCTTGGGGAATGTGAAGGGCCATGGAAACGCACATAGCAGGGAGCAGCATCGATCAACAGTTGTCAATTGACAAACCAAACAATAGACTTGTCAAAACAATAGTTAGCAGAAAAATTCATGCATGTAAAATTGTAAATGTTTACAAAATGTTTTGAGTGTCCCAATGTGCCCCGCTTTCATCATATTGCGATCGCTAACAAGATAGCCAGTTTATGTAGATGTCTGATATCGCCATGTGCAAACCTTAAACAGGTTAATCCGAAAACAAGATGGCGGCATTCATAGAAGTGCATTATTTAAATACCCCTATAATAACAAAAAAAAGTAACAAAAGCCGTAATTAAAAATAGAGAATTTCATCCAGTTAATATCAATGGCTGGCCATTTTTGATACATTGCAAGCAGACAGAATGTTAGCCTGGCAACAAGCGACATTAATATTCACACAATGAAATAATTAAAGATTGAGTTTTAGATCCCATTGTTAATGCCAAACCATAAATAATTAGTTAATTACAATCGATAACTGTCATGAGTGATTAGTTGCTAACTGCATACGATTGACCAATAAAGTCAGCCGTTATGAATTCTGGGCTTTTTTTACAGACCAAGATTTAATTAAAAAAAATGCCTTTTGGTTAGGCCTAGTTGGAGCATATCTGTGCATAAACTACAATATATTTTAGTTAGGCCTAGCGGTTGTAAACGTGAGCTCAGAGCCTGGCAACCCTTCAGACCCTGGATTTAAACCTCAGGTTACACCTAGACGATCCATTGTTCGAATTTCATTTGAAAATTCAAACTTGCGCGAGGGTTCATTGTATGCGGGTTGCTGGCAGACTTTAATTTCGATCAAAATTAGGCAGTTTTTAGGACTAGAATTGGGCGTCCAATATTTCTTAGGTGAGCCTAGTCTGCATGTTGACCAAAGTATAAACCAATTAAAACTAATAGTTAAAAACTTAGTTAACCACTTTTGAATTATATGAACCCACTAAAAATAACTAAGTCAACTTTATTAACTACTGATTAGTTAATTAGATGTACACTAGTCGCATTGTCCAATGGACAATGGACAATGTCCATGTAAGATCTATGGGGCCAACTGGAAGTGCCTCAAACACCATGTTAAGGCTATGTGGGCCACTGAAAGTGCCCTAGAACTGTATGATATCCACAATGAGGCAAACCGGAAGTGCTCCAAAACACCATGCTAAGTGTATGGGGCAAACCGGAAGTGCGCCAAGTGCTCTTGCCCACTTTTAGCCTGCAAGGGAACACCGACTTTGACCAATCGTCTACACGTATTTGTTGCATAATGCGTAAAAATGTGTCGCAGAATTTGCAACTTGGTGACACTATGCCAAAATGGCGGCCAAATAGGACCCTGCAAGAGCCTACCAGGATGGCTACATATTTCTTATGGAGGTCCAGGCCTACATGAAGGCAATTGGAGACGGAGAGCGGGGGTCAGTAATTTACATGGGCTACGTTAGACAGACAGACTAACCCGAGACATGGTTCAAGAACACCAGACACGAGAGATCGGATGATCATCGACAATCATCCATTGTTGCTCGCATATAATTGTAGACCTGCATACTGGATGGGCCTAACGCGTTAATCGGCCATTATTGTCGCATTTGGAAGCCACACGCAGAGAAACAATAGGCCATGCAAGCTGAGGTGTTCATTTACAGGATGATGGCTTGAAGCAATAAAAATAAAACATCGCTCTCTGGCTGTATCCATGCGGAGGATCTCTCTCGAGTCTATAAAAGTGAGCTCCAGCGGCCATCAGGTTCTCGGACAGTTTGCGATTTTCAGCGTCAGCGACCCGGTCCTATACATTGAGAGCTATTCCAATAGAAGCTACTAGATTGTTCATCGAAGATTAGTTAGTTTTTCCTCATCGTTTGATAAAATGCACAATTTCAATGAAGCCTCAATGCTGGCACTGATCGTGGCGCTGGTCATCGGACCGGTCAGTTCGCACCCGGAACCGCGCCACTTGGCCAACAATCCGTTCCACGACGCTCACTTCTGGCACGCCATGGAACGCATTCTGATTCACATCAGGCCGGAGGCGGTCACCGAGGACGGCATCGACATGACTGCTATGCCAGAGCCGTCCAAGGGCAACGGCAGCGAGCCGGCAAGTCCTCCGCACGGCTACATGCACGTGGTCTTCAAGGAAGCCGAGGAGGAAATTCAGCGCAACGACGGCGCTGGAAGAATCATAATTGGAATCGAGCCCATCCAAGGTTTGGCGCTCTTTGTCAAAAATCAATCATTGTCCGAGCGATCGAAGGACTTGCTTTCCTTCCTTCCATCCATCCTTTGTCCTTCCTTCCTTTCCTTCCCTTTTGCCCCCAATTTTCCTTAAGAACCCAATGTCCCCTTAAGAGTGCCCTTAAGACTTTGGAAGGGACTCCATTGACTTTCCATTTGGAAAGTCAATGGTGCCCCTAGGAATGCCCCTTCCAAAGTCTTAAGGGGCACTCCTAGGGGGACATGATTCATCAGACATGGCGTTTCCATGTCTGAAGAATCATGACCCCTCCATAGCTTTAACAGGTGCCCCTTGAGACTTTTGTGGACGCTCCATAGACTTTACATGGTCTCCATAGATTTAACACGGGCCCCCAAGCATTACCCTAGTAGTCCCTCAGAAGCAGGCGGCACGGACGGAAAATACTTGCGGTCAACCGCTTTTCTCGCATAATGCCGCGCTTGGTCCACCTGGCGCGGCTAGGCGACACAGATACCATGGACATGCAAACAGACAAAGTTCAAGATTCTAAACTTAATAAAGGATTGTGTAATTGTGTATACGATGCACGTACAATGTCACATATGGAGACGATCACAGTTTCCTTTACTTCATTAGGTGCCTATAAGTAGGCTAACACACAAATAGATGGGCGTCATGTTTCAGTTATTCCAACAAAAAATTGATCGAGCTGAAGAAACTGAATACGGATACTGATAGGCCTCGGATCGTTTACAACAATGTGCATGAATTAATACTAATAATATACTGAATCACAGGACATTAATGGTCAATAAACCTCGCCAGTTCACGTTTCCAGTAGGTTTATTGAATTATTAATGATTTGCATGTCAACTGAAGCTAATTAATGCGTGAATAAAATGCGCGCATTGTGCCCTGGTTCCCTGTCTCTAACAATAAAAAAAATAAAAATGTACAATTGTACAATTGTACATCACGGTAGTCTAAGACAGAGCAAATCAACAGACGCACGTGCCATTCAAGTATAGTGGTAATCTCGTTCGCTTTTACAATAAACCAATTTGTTAAACAAATGCAATAAACAAACGGATTTATTGTCCAAGCGAACGAACCAGCGGACTGTAGACTTGAATGCCTTATTACCCATTACTGCCCCATTATTACCCCCATAGACAAATGGATAATTGCCCATTATTAGTCATTATCACCCCAGACTTAAATGGCTTATTACCCATTATTACACCATTATTAATGCTTATTACCCAATTATTAGTCTTATTGCACCATTAATAGTCCTTATAACACCATTACTGGTCTTTATTACCCCATTATTAGTCATTATAACCCCCAGACTTAAACGGCTAATTACCCCATTTGTAGCCACTATTACCCCAGACTTAAAAGGCTTACGTCCTTTGCCGGCTTAATTAAATAATAATAATAATAATTACCCGTTATTAGTCCTTATTACCCCATTATTACCCACAAGTGCAATTAAATCTGATAGCAAAAATATATTTCTCGAAATTCGCAGAAGCGCACTGGGAATCGCAATCGACGTCGCTGACTTTCGACTTAAATTCAACCAAACTGGACATGAACGACGTAACGACCCTCGAATTAGCATTCAGCAGCCATCCCGGCATCAACGCTCAACCGACCGATCTAGGACCAGTGACGGTCAAGAGCGCCGCGGACAACATCGAGCTGATGGACGTCAGCATCAACGGGCAGAAGCCGATAAAAATGGCGGTCAGAGCTCGCGGCGAAGGCGGATCAGCCGAAAGCTACCAAACGGTGGGGATTCCGTGGCGGCCATCGAGAGAAAACGCGATGCTCAATCTGCACATAATGCGTCACTCGAGGACGCATGGGCAGATGGTGCGTCCGTTGCTCGTCGTCTACGCTCGGCTCAACCAGACTCGGGCGGCGGCCGAGCACCCGGCTCGCCGAGTGCGCAGCGCCCACTTGCCGCCGCGCACTTGGTACGTAATTGCTGGATTAAATCAATTATGACTAAAAATTGTGTTTTAACTAGCCCTGTTTTTTAACAGCAAGCGATGCGCCTTCGCCGAGCGGAAGCGGCCGCTGGGCGCGCCGGTGTCGGCCAAGGACCGCCACCGGAACACGCACCACTACACCTGCGGGCTGCGCCAGTGGTACGTGACCTTGACCGACCTGCGCTGGGACATGTGGGTCATCGCGCCGTCCGGCTTCCGCATGGACTACTGCAGCGGCCCGTGCCAGGCGCCGATCGGCGACAGCCTGTACAACGCCACCAACCACGCCATCGTGCGCAGCGTTCTCATCGCTGGCCAGCTCACCGACAAGATGCCTGATTTTCCGCCGCCATATTGCGTGCCCATCAAGCTCCGATCGACCAACATCATGTACCAGGAGAGCGGCCAGCTGGTCATCAAGAACTTGGACAACATCATCGCCGAGCAGTGCGGCTGCAGTTAAGAGGGATCGGGCGCCAGGGGAAGCTCGAATGCGGGGTGCAGAGAGAGAGAGAGAGCAATGGAGCGTAGCGACATCTAGCGTCGAAGTTTAGCCCCTTCTATGGGAACTTCATCTGCGTGGCAAAGCTTTAAAGGGGAAGTCCATTTAGATTTTAACTTTTTCTGAAAACCAAAAATACAATTGTATAATCTAGCAACCACACCGTAGAAGAGGCTTATTTCTGACGCTAGACGCTGATATGGAGTGCAGCCGTAAGACTAGCTAGTCAAACAGAGCGTTGAAAGTCAAAGAATGTGGTTCAAAACCTTCCAATGGCACAGTGAGATATTGCGCGAAACAATCAAGAAATACAGACCGCGTTTACATAAGAAGATTTTTACGAAAAACATTATTTTGGATAATTTTAGGCATGTAAACGAATATACCGTATTTCCTAGATAATTAAATGCATCCAGTATGAAACCTTACATTTTGCATAGAAAGACGTTCCAAAAAATTCATATAAACCAAATTTATATTCCAGATAATTACAAATTTTGCGAAATTCAGCAAGCAAAGGCCTTATTTGTAATTGTAAGTATGGACGGTCGCCATTTTTAAAATTAATCTTCCACTTGAGGACTAGCAGTTGATTTTTTCTCATAATTGGTCATAATGATAGAAATTACGCAATGCATGGTAATTTGTAGGCCTCAATGGTGTTTAACTTTCCAATAGAATTTCAAGGGCAATTTGTATTCGCGTTTGCGTAATTTGCAACTTTAGCATTGTTACGTGCAGTAAATGATGAGTCAAGTAGTATGTTGTCTGGGCTCAAATTTCTAAAGTACTTTTAATCCATTTTCAGTCCTTCTAAAAGGGATTTGTATTTCGTTAAATGCAAAAATGCTGGATGTGCGTTTTGCATTTGTGAGCAAGTGCACAAAATTGCCGCATTAAGACAAGAATGAACAAGAAAGGGGCTGATATGCCTCACAGCATAGCGAATATTCGCAGGTACCGGTACCGTAAGCGAATATCTTTGTGACCTCATTTTTGGTCAAACATGGAAAATGGCGTCATTTTTGGTAAAAATAACACATTCAAAATGTCGTCATTTTTGGAAAAACATTACAAATGGGGTCATTTTTGGTAAAACCTTACAAAATAACGTCATTTTCACCGCTATAAGTAAACATTTTTGGGGGTTTATAATTTTCAAAATCGCAAATAATATCAACAATCGCGATGAATAAACAACTCTATAATGCTTTAGATTTAACATGCGCAGAATTGCACAGTGCCAGTTAAAGGAATACTAAGAATCAGTCCTTTAGCTAGTGAGGACAAAAATCATTTGGTCGCTATGTGTCATCAACCAGTAGATGCAACTGTTTCTTTGTATACTCGTAGGCGACAAAGAGGACGCCGCACGCTGGAAAGGTGCGCAACAGAGTCGGTCCCAGACCCTTGTACAGTGCCGTTACGCCTACGCGATCGATTGGGGGTACACCAGAATTAGCGAACACGTTTCATGTTCAACTTGGGGAGTCAACAACTCAAAAGTTAAACATTTTTGCGTTTTGAAACGTCCCCATGGACTCAAAAAGACGTTTTTAGAATAAAATGCATGGTTGCGACATCATACTTAAAACTAAGAATAAGAGGATGGGGTCCTACCTTCCAGGCGAGCGATCTTCAGCATGAGCGGCACCATGTCCTCAGTAGCTCCCGAGATCTGAATCCTCGACTTGGCGACGTCGAACGGAAATATGGCGCTCCACAAGAACACGCCTCCGATGCCACCGCTGATTATAGTTCGTATTGGACCTGAGAAATAATTCATTCGAAAAATCTATAAATACTGGATATTTAATTTATTTTATTTGAAAGGGGGGAGGGGGAGCTACATTACATTTTCTGTTTTTAAAATTTTTATTTTCTTAATAGAAATACGATTGTACTTTTGCGATGATAAAGGTTCGTATCTCCTAAGAATTATAATGAAAACTTAAAGCGACTTGTCAAAGAGCTATTTTATTAAATAATTTTATTTTTTATTTATTGTAATGAGACGGCCCCATTAAGAGTTTAATCAAAACTCAACTCAGTGCCACATGCAAAGAATGCTCTAGAAACAAGAAATGGTAAATTAGCGTTAGCCTACCTATGTCGTCCTTTGTCTTTCCTGCCGGAGTCAGAAGAGACCGGCTGACTTCGTAGCCACCGAAGAAAAAAAAGTAGCCGGGCATCTCACGAAAGAAGGTCGGGGTCAGGCCACGAAATAGGCCTAAGAAACCATCAGATTGCACGATGCCCCTTGTTAGAGTCCAGGGCCCACTAAACACAAATTGAATTATAGCGTGATTAGTTTGATATGAAAAGACACAAATGACAGATGACGCAGTAGTTTCGCAAAGCTTACATGTTAGGCCTGGGTTCTCCTCGAGCGGCAGACAACTCTTGCATCGCCTGAAGGCGACACTTGATCAATTCGGTCGGACAAAGCGTGAGCGACGAGAAAAAGGCAGCCAAGAAGCCGGCACATGCGTTGTGAAAGGGGTTAAGATCGTCCACGCTAGGCCTCTTCATCGTGTACATGAGCACCTTCTGGCACGCGCCATACGCCGCGAACAAGACTGAGTTTTCAGCGCAGTTGGCCACGAGCGAGGGTACGGTGCCTGCGTACAGACCCCTTGAAATGAACGGATAGTCAAATTGTTTCAATTTTGAAATTGCTATAATCAAACTAAATTGTAATTGGTTAGAACTAAAGTGTCGAAGGCAACGTTGGTATTCCTAAGCCTCCTAAGGAAAACTTAACGCGACTTGACGCTGACTTTCCAATATAAATAAATAATCCTATGGGGATGACGCAGTTTCAAGTTGTGTCCAAGTTTTCCATATACAATTGTATATCCTTTAGGGATACCAAGGTGAAACGCAACGCATTAACTGGCTTTTAAGAAAATTATAATTCTCAGATTTTTCATTAAACCATCGGCCTATTTCCAAAGCATTATTAATTTCGAATCAAATTAATAACGCTTTGGAACCATACTTTATTATATAAACTTATAAAGTAACTAACCTGATGCGCTCCTTGACAAACGTCTGGACGAAACATTTTAAGGCGTTGTTGTAAAGCGCCGGAAACGTTTGCATCTTCACTTTGACAGTGTCCAAGGGCTGACCAACAAACACGCACGCAATTGCCCCTGAGAATTTTCAAAAAAATAAATAAAAATGTAATTAGAAAAATCCCGATATTTATTAGTAGACGCGAAATATAAAATAAATCTCACCGACTGTGCCCGCAGTCAGGTCGATAACGGCGTCCACCGTGTAACTGGTAGACGGCGAAGAGGTCGATGCCAACATAGCCGATCTTGCCTGATTATAATTTGTGGTCGCAAACCGTCTCGATAAGGATAGAATGGCATTGTTGCATGGAAAGTGTCCATGTGCAACTGTAGGCCTAGCTGGACGGTCCATTAAATTCCGTGTCCTGTAATTAGAAAATTAGGCTAATATGAAAATCAGAAAGCGTTACGGTCCTGAGCTTATATTAAAATGTTGTAAAACTAGGCCCTATTTTAAAAACTATAAGTTCTTAAAAGAATTTGAGGAACTAGTTGGCTAACCAAATAACCAATGAACGCACATTGAGTGCATGGCCTAACTTGATACATGCAATATGACAAGTAGGTCTACAGTGAATCTATCCGTGGTTATAGTTATAGTATAAGCCTAGATTATAAATAGCTCGCACTCACCATTCACTTACCTATGCAAGGCACATGCAATCATGCAGAACGCGATCTCCATTTATCAGCATTTAAAGAATCTACGATTATACAGGCCAACCGATAAATGTCCGAATCACGTGAATTAATGTCAAATTTTACGAAAAGATTTCTTTAACTGCTTTCTTAGCTGTTCTAAGAAAGAAAAAATGCACGTTTTTGCCATAAAAGCAACTTGTGTCTAGCTAAAACATGGCGACCTTGTGCATGACCTGTTAACCTAATGGTCAGATGCAGTAGGCCTACTGCCTACATATGATTGTGTTCAGCAATCCTACATTCCTTATGGATAAAAATTATCTTTTGTGTTTCTGGGTCAAGCAAATTAATTGCACTAGCCTACTAGGCTAGAAGAACCTGCACTATGTCTGGGCTTTGTGTAGACCCATGCGAGCGAGCGAACGAACACACGTATATATACGTGTGTTCCATCAGATTACACGCTTATTAAAACGAGGTTGAATTAAAGTTCCATCTGAGTAATGCTTGGTCCTAGGCGTATAGTAAGACTAGACAAGTGGGTTGAAGTTTATACTTACTAATATTTTCGTCTGAGGAGTCTGGGGGTCAACAGGTTACAAGGACCTTGCCGCCTTGCGATAAATAGTGGCTCTACTTGAGTAGTCTTATTTGTCAATGTTTAAGTTCCAGTTTATTGCATATCAATGCACGTAACAATTAATTGGGTATAACTAGGCCTACCTATTTAATGGCCGATTTCTAGGTGATTATTCGCTTGCTGGCAGGTCTTCAAGTGATTTCAAGTTTTATCAAGTTGAATAGAAAATCGGGCGGAAAATGACTTATGACGTCATAAGTATAAAGACGGACGACGCCCGGCCGACGTTTTGACGGCCCGTGTGACACGATGAAAATCAGAATAACTCAAGAGCAAAAAAGTTATCTAATGCGAAATGATGAAATTATGTACAGCATGGGCTCATGATAAAACAGCTGATCTAAAACAGTGCTGTCAACATAGAGGTTTCGTTTCTCGCCATTTTCATGCCTGCAGTTTCCCTAGATAAGATTTAAAATTCTTTAACTAAAAAAAAACCAGAAAATTTGAATAAACTTTTCTATTTTACTACTAGAGGATGCCAACGTTGGCCCAACCATGTTGTGCTACTGACGACGAACGGCGGACGCCGAACGCCGAACGACGAACGACGAATGACGAACGACGAACTCTGAAATGACAGAAAATCTCTATTTTAATAGATCTACCGACTTCTGTGGTTAAAATGACAAAAAGATCTATTGCCAAAAACAGAAAAAACGATAAGGTTGATCCCTAACAGTTTTTTTCAGTTTAGGGTAAAAAAAATTTTTTGTCATTTATGGCATTTGACCACAGAAGTGGGTATATCTATTAAAATTGAAATTATCTGAAATTTCAGAACGACGAACGACGAACGGCGAACGCCGAACAACGAACGCCGAACGACGAACGGCGAACGCCGAACGACGAACTCTGAAATGACAGAAAATCTCTATTTTAATAGATCTACCGACTTCTGTGGTTAAAATGACAAAAAAGATCTTTTGCCAAAAACAGAAAAAACGATAAGGCTGATCCCTAACAGTTTTTTTCAGTTTAGGGTAAAAAAATCTTTTTGTTATTTATGGCATTTGACCATATAAGTCGGTATATCTATTAAAATTGAAATTATCTGTAATTTCAGAACGACGAACGGCGAACGCCGAAAGCCGAACGACGAACTCTGAAATGATCGGCGTTCGCCGTTCGTCGTAGGCCTAGCTGTATCGCTAGAATACAATAAAATGGCTGTTTCTTTGACAGGTGGTTGGTGGCGTATGCAGGTTTCAATGGGCGGGGCGGGGCGTCACTACCCAGGTAGCAAAAAAGCATTAGCCCACCGGAGTTTGGACTAGTTGGGACTAGAAGGGG
>JAQIYI010001559.1:0-11569 GCA_034700265.1 Polyzonium germanicum
TAATCTTTAACCAAAAATAAAAAAATACAGTAAGCATGGCAGCCACAACAATCTACACATACGCAAACATGGTGCCTTTGGTTCTCTGGCTTATTCTCTGGTATCGTAAAAGCGAAACTGGATACACATTGTTGGAGATAATGTGCATTTATGGTTACTCGCTGGCTATCTACGTCCCGATTTCAGTGAGTTTGATCTTTTAAAATAAGTTATAGAATATAAAATTATAAATGATCAATTGATCATGCATAACTAAAAAAAATTGAGTTAAATAAATGTACGATATAATTTTTAAAATAATCTAATTAAAAATTGTAAGTTAAATATTTTACCTTACATGAAATCAAATATTCATAATTTAGGACTACGTTAATTTTTAATACCGTACCTTAATTAAGTATTAATTTATTTAACTAAATGATTTATTTATTTATTTAGCTGAATGATTTATTCATTTATTTGTTTAAGTAATTGATATTGTGTTTAAATTGAAGGTTATTTGGGTGATACAAGTTTCTTGGTTGCAATGGTTCTTTGTGCTAGTCGGCACCATTCTATCCGGATCCGTTTTGCTGTTGGCCACTTGGCCCGCTTTTGGCGATATTCATAAAAACGTAAGCTTATACTATTTTTAGATATTTCAAGTTTTCAAATTTTAAACCATATTTTCTTCACTATCTAATTGATAATTTGTAAATAAAATAATTTTCAATTTAAATTTTAAGCTCTTGCTGCAACATTAAATATTTTTTTTCATCATCACAGATATCGCTTCCCGTGATGGCTGGTATTCTTGGACTGCATTTACTGTTGGCAATAGGTTTCGTGGTAAACACGTGCGAAACTGGCCATTGATTACGATTCAATTCGAATTAGATAAATGTAAACAAGTTAGTTTAGTAACAAGTTTCTTTCACATACATTGTAGATGTATTTCTTCAATGTGCCTCAGCCAACACCCTCCATCGAACCGAGATCGATTTCTTCATCATTAGTGACGTCCGAAGCCGTTTTAGGAAACATTACAGCGTCATGAACTACAGGCTGGCAAGATATTACTGCTTTTTAATAAGCATCACACTAAAGTGTCATTTAAGTGGGGAATGTGCATTCTAAGCCTACGGTACATGTATCTACACCGAAAACCGATTGGAAAAAAAAACATTGGCCTAAATTACTTTTGCACAAATTATTTTAAGTTTGTTGTTCGTTATAAGTTACTAGTTTCCATTGACCAACACTGTAAATTTTGAAATGAGAGGTCATGTACGCTCGTATGTAGCCTATTTAGTATTTAACATGGTAAACTGCATGGTAAATTGCAAATTGGATTAAAAAAAAATAGGTTCTAGCTTAGGTCACACTATACAACTAATTGCGTTCAACTTGGTGGTTGGATTCAAGTTTCAACTCTTATCAAATGTGTGAAAAATTGGCGGTTAAGTTGACTAATTTATTGTTTTGATTAATCGACCAACTTAACGTGATTACTTTAGTTGCATAGTGTGCACTTATTTAAAGAATTAACTAGCCTAGTTGAATAAAATCTATGGCTATAGGGTAATTATTTGATTTCGATTTTCAAATTTTAAATCTTGAGACGTACAGTCCGGTACATGTATTTGTGTCTATTGGAGGTGGGGATTCTTAATTGTCAAAGTAGCAATTAAAATATTTGAAAATAAAATGTGAATTTGTGAATGTTGAAGCTATAACTTTGACATTGTCTTTTTCTAAATTTGAAAATTGCGGCTCATATTCCATGCTCTTTCTCCAGACTTACACAAGCTAAACTCGTTCGAATTCCCATTGTCACACTAAGCTAGATCATATTGCAGAGCTACCTAGCAAGTGCATGTTTCGCTTTAACCCGTCTAGATAAACGACCTACATCCTTAGTTTAGTATCACTAAAGGGTTTGAGTAAAGACCGTCATGCACGGTCCAACTGAATTGAATATGAATTGATAGTTTTATGGTTTATATGGTTTATATTTTGTTTTACACGAGGATAAAACTGCATCAAATTCTGCTTGACCAACACATGCAGTTGGTGCAACCCAGTTTTAACGTGTATCGATGTTACTGACCGATTAGTGATACCAACTAGCCAGTGACTTGAGCGTGGCTACATCTACACGTTGAATTACATTATAAAACGTACCTGCAAACTCAACCTCGATAATGGAATTCAATCTAAATTTCACGTGCATAAAGCTAACTTGAATTATCCACGTTCAAACCACCGGCTAGTCATTCAGGCCATAGTGTTAACAGCATAAAAATTGATCACGCGACAAGATATCTGATGATTTTAGTATTTACTTTCGATTCTTACTTTTCAAAAACCTGATTTGCGTACGTTCTCTGGCGACAAAAGTCGAGCCGCCAAATCGAAGTCTTCTAGCTGAGCCATTTGGTCCATCCAATTCTGAACGCTCGCCGGAAATTTGTCTGACGACGATCTTCCGTAGCTCTTGTGCTGGTGAAGCGTACTCCAGACGAAAATATCGGCCAATGAAAGCGACGAGCCGACCAAATACTTCAGCGGTTCGACTAGCCGCCTTTGCATTCTCTTGACGACGATCGAGCTTCCTCGCGACAGACTTTTGTGCGCCAAATCTAGCCAGTCGTCGATTTGCGAGGCCATCAACGGATCCTCCTCATAAGCGGGCGCGAGATGCCGTCCGAGATATCTGGCGACGTTGACTTCGCCGACGATTTTCCACTGTTGGATCGGACTGACCATCAGCGTCGTTTCGGCGTCGACGACGTCGCTGTGAAATATGAACGTTACTTTCAGAGCCGGCTCGGTCGGCGAATCCGACGGCAGAAGACGCATCGAGCCGTTGCCGTTCAGTAGCCTTTGAATGATGCTGTTTTTCGCGGGAATGTTCGTCTCTCTGCTCGAACAGGAATGAGTGACTATCATTACCGGTCTTAGTTTGGACAGCTGTCGGCAGATGACGAGCACCGAGAGCGGAGCGTGGTTCGTCGAGACGTGGATGGCAATGTCCTTCTGGATACAGACGTCCGATGGCCGGACGTAAGCCGTAGTCACCGGTTGAGGAGGAGTGCATGGACCGTCCGACGCTTCAGAAAGGGTTTCCGTTAACTTCAACAATCTCGTTCGCAGTATCCGCAAATCTTTTAGAAGACTTTCCTGGCGAACTTCCAGTTTGTGCAACGGTGCGGCTTTCTGGTCCTTTTTGTTAGTCTCCTCGTTTCTGCGAATAAAATCAAAATGGACTAGTTTCGGTAAAATTTTATTTTTTCTCAAAAAAATAAAATTTGAATGAAAAATAAATAAAGAACAAATACGTGTGTATTTGAAAACAAGTAATTATGAATGCTGAATACAAAATAAGAAAGTCTAAAAGCAATCTGAAATAAAATCTAAAATAAGTTCAAATAAAATTAAACAAAGCCTAAATGCAAATAAAAATAAAATAGGCCTAAGCAATAATAAAATCTAAAATGAGTCGATACAAATTTTAAAAAATCAAACATTAAGTTGAATTGAATTTATTTTTAACTTAGCTCATGCGTTTCCATTAAAGTGTAGGCCTAACGAAACAAATTTACAGAAATCAATATCAAGCAAAGTGAAAAAATGAAATAAGTTAAATTAAATTAAACTGCATTATAACGGCCTCAAAACCGTGATATGAAACATTGACAAAGCCTCTTTGTGTGGCAAATAAATTACTCTCTATGGTGGTAGGCACAAGAATTTTTGTGGTTAAAATGGCAACGATTTACTTATCAAGACGACAGATGGGGGCCTCGTAAACCATGTGCAGGTTGACTTTATGTCCCTCCAAGTCGCGAATGTTGTCGATACCAAACTTTATCATTGTTGGTCTACAAAACGAAAATTAAAACAGGCATCAACATAAGATTTTTTTTTCTGTTTCATAAACTAACAAATGAAAAAAAAAATTTATTTCCTACACACCGTTCGAGCGAGAGTCCCCAAGCTATGACAGTGACTCTTTTGGACAATCCCATTGGTAGAAGCAATTCTGGACGAAATACGCCTGAATTTCCAACTTCCACCCATTTCTTGAGGCCTTCGTGAAAACTAAAGATCTCCATGCTTGGCTCGGTGTACGGATTGTAGGCGGGCTTGAATCGTAGTTTTGTTATACCTGTTTCAAACGCACGGTAAATTACGGCGACGTTTCATCAGTAGTTGTTAAAAAAAACCGCCGCTTGCCTAGCTTTTTGAAGAATTCATACAGAACTCCGATTAGATCGCCTAGCGAGAGATCGAAATCAGCGATGAGCCCTTCGATTTGAAAGAATTCCGCCAAGTGGGTCGCATCCAGCGTTTCGTTACGAAACACTCGATCTATGCTGAAGTACTTGCAGGGCCTGAAATTTTTCTTTAGAAAAAAAAATCAAAAAACAAAACAATCACAACTAAGTTTTTTTTAAATAGATGAACAACATTGTTGGCAACATGTTCATTGAACATGTTTTAGCAAGTAGGCCTACCTCCTGGGCTAGTTGGTGCAACATGCGAGCACTGTTGGATGTTGTGTGCGTACGCAGAACGTTCTTTCTAGCTTCCTCTATTTTCCACTTATATTTATACCTGAAATTTGTATTAATTATTGCCCGCATTAGTCCATTCGGAACGGAAGATTACTCAGTTTGTGCGTAGGTTAAGGAATCAACGGATTAATAATGAATAGGTTAATCCAAAAGCATAATTATAAGTTTATGACTTACCCCTGCGAACCATAATCGCCTTCTTCGTGAACCTTGTGCACACGCTTCAAATATTCAAGAGGGAGGGTCTCCGCATACTTGGGCACCGAAACAAAGAACGTGTCTTGCACGTCGCGAGCCGGATGTTTCTGAGGCACGAATAAAGCATCGAAGTTCCAGAACGAGCTCTCGATGAAATTATTCGTCGGCATTTCTGTGAAACTAAGTTTATAAAAAAAATCAATAACGTTCTTATAAATTAATGTGGGTCTCTTAAAAATATTAGGCTAAATTTACGGCTACCCCATTTCAAGGAAGATCTGTCTGAACTGCGCTCGCATTCTCATCAGCGGATGAAGGTGACCTCGAACCGGAGGAAGTCCCATCGCGTCGAAATTGTATGGTCTGAATTTTTTTTCTTTCCACGATCCTCTGAAAGCACAATTTTTTAAAATTAAATATTCGCTCCATGCCGCACACAACATTTGCCGTCGAATGTGGGAAAAGAAAAAATATAACTCACGACGCAATCATTTCAGGGGTCAAATCTGTCTCCTGTTTGGTTACAGACGTTGAGAATTCGGACCCTCTCGAGATGTTAATGCTTTTTATTATCCTGAATTAAAATAAATTAAGTGTAATTCAAGATTCTGAATGAGAGCAAATATGGATACAATTAAATTTACTAAAAAAAAATAATTTTATGTTTATTTTAAAAAATAATTGTCACCATATCCTACGATTAGTCTCGGCTACCGGCACCGAAATCGTTAGTTCATTATAGATAAGGTTCGCAAATAAATCCTACATGTATAAACAATAAAAGTAGACCTACACTTCCTGAAGCAGTTTTCTTTTTTTGTAGTCTAGCTTGACGCTATCCGCAATGTCCATCACGTCGTTGGTCCTCACTCTGACAAGATTCTTCTGCACGACGTCTTCGATGGACTCCACCTACATCATAGTCGCAAAGCAAAGAAAATAATCATCAAATAACGAGGAAAACTGACTAAATATTCTAAATTATCATTGAAGATAACATTATAGATGAATAGATTAATGCACTTACTTTTCGCACTACTTTAGCACCTCCCGCCGCTGATTTGTCGATTGTAATCCAGCCTGAGGACATTGCCTTTGAGAACCCGATCTTGGCATTGGGCAGCAATTCCTAAAAAGAATTATGGCCAGTACTGTAACTAGAGTTCAGACGAGCTGAAATAGACTAGGCTTGGGTAAAAGCTTGCCATCAATTCCGCCTGCGAAATCCCATGTGGCGGCACCGCGTTGAACACGAGAGCCTCGTGGCTTCCCTTCTCCGCGACTTCGATGCCCTCGTCCGTCAGTTCCCATTGTTTGCTGCTGACTTGTTCACTATGGATTACCTGAATGTATACGGTAATTATTCCACCAACGATAAACGAAATTAAGCTTACCCCGCTACAGTTGAACTGATCATTTGCATACATATAGGCCTTCACAGATAGCAAAAATGAACACGTGGACTTCCGCGTGGATAAGCCAAATGACATAAAAAAAAACTCACGTCGCCCAACGATTGTAAACTCTTGACGGCACCAACGACCCTTTGATGTTCTTCGCATAGACGTGAGGCCAAATCCACAGTATTAACGACGCCGCCGGCTTCGGCTAAATTGTTTCGCGCAAGATGTGCGAGAATCGCTTCGCTCAGTTCGGCCATTTTGTTTTCTGTGAAAGCTGCTTCTTCTTCTTCTTCTTCTTCATTTAGCACTTTTGGCTTTTCACATCATGTTCTGATGAATACAAGCTACATCGCTGGGACTAAATGGCTACGAAAGCCGACCGGAGAACCAGAACAACACAACACCCAGGGGAGGGACCAGTCGGGATCGAACCCACGACTCACAGTAGCCACGCGTGAGCACCCTGAGTAATGACGTCATTATAAAACGTTTTTTTTTATTTTTACGTGTAGCTTAACCTGCGTAATATCTTGGCAATAGTCCAGGTAACGTTATTAGTTATCAGTTACTGTATTATTACATTTGAAATGTAACAAAAACGGAGTATTTTAACACACAAGTCAAACGCAATAGAAAATAAACGAAATTCATGTAAAAGAGCTTCAAAATATTTCATTTTATTTTTACAGTTTTTCACAGGTATTGAAAAATTCCATCGACATTAAGAATTAATATTTCTTATAATTACAAATTATCCGAAAGATTTGATGAGGGAGAAAAAAAATACCGCCCCACCCCGGATTTCTTGTTTATTTTTGGAACAAATGTAAACGACCGATGGCGATAATTTTCCGGGCATTTTTTTATTCCTAGGTACTTTTCATCTAAATTCCAAATACAATAATGTACTGTACAAAGTTTTATATAAAGTTTTGAATTTGACCAATGTCCGATCGAGGTTTTTTATATCACACTATATGAAAGGAAAGCTCATCAATTTGGCCTTTTATTTGGAGAATTATTTTTTTTCTCCTTAATAAATTTTTTTGTCTCACTTTTTAATTACGTTTTTTTCATCATTCTCTTTGAACTCCAATTTTCCTGGAGCAAAAAAGCAGAATAAATCAATTTGGTCAAACAATCGCGACCACATCCTCGAAGAATCCCAAGTTTCCACATTTTTGATTTTTTCGTTTCAGTTTTTTTCACACAAAAATAATTTCATTTCGATTCCAATACACAACGCGCGCCTTACTTCGCCACATCTCATGCAATAAAAAATAAACAAAACAAAAAATAGCATTCCACTAAACAATACTAAGAAAAACTACCGGAAGTCTAATTAGCGGATCCAAACGATAAATTAAATTCTCGTTATTGGATGTAATATTTCTTGGCTACACCTACAGCGTAGAAAGTTGAAATTAATAAGACGAGAAGATGCGATAAACCTATTATAACTGATTTCTTTTTCTGGAAATTTGTTTAGAAATTTCTCATCACAGTATAAAACAAAACATAAAACGCTTATAACGAACAAAAAGCTTTCACCACGTCCTTTCTCACGAACTTGTATATCCAGTGTACATTCTGTACAATGCTTAATTCTCAAGTACATAAGTGCCAAATACAAGCATGTTCACATTACGGCCTAATAACGTGATTGTACTTTTATTTTATTTTTTGGCTGCAATATAAATATCTGGTGCCTTACATTGTTAGACTGCAAGCTTTACAGTCTACTATACCATGAACACATGCTAAAATCAGATATCTGCATGGCGACACCCACACATGTCATGTTTTAACTAATTGTGTTTAAGATAATTAATTTAAGTTTATTAACTCACTATTAAATGACAATTAAAACTAAATTTAATTAAAAATCTAAATTAATTATAAATTTAATGTAAATTTGTAATTACGTGTAGAATTAATTTAGAATTCAAAACATATACTCTATAACCGTAATCAATTTAAAATTGAAACAAAATTAATTCAGTAATTCAAAAATATAAATTCAGTTATTACAAAATATATGACATTCAGTTATTCAAAAATATAAAATTGATTGCTGCCATTAAGTTTATTTAACATCAATTAAAAAAGTATTAATTTTGCTCGCACAAAAAATTGAAATTGAAAAAAAAAGGCCAATTAATTCATATGCCGTACTGTAATTTAATGCAGACATCTGATGCTAGTATTAGTTCAAAGTGCAACTGAGAACGCGTTATCAGCGGTGCTTTGGTTTAACAAAAATGACTTATTCTAGCCAACTCGTAGCTATAAACACAATTATTCAACGTTAACACTTAATGCTATTTATTTAAGCATGAAAGTTGAAACCGATCGACCTGATCGGAATTAGTTGTGAGTTCCGATTCTAAAATTCGATTAAAATGTGGTTCAAGTGGGCGTCGGGATCTGCGTCACACTTCTTAACCGCTCGGCGACGAAATCGTCTCCAGACTATTAACCTTTTTTAGGCTCAGGCTCTTGAGCCTTCTCTGGGCCAGCTTGGATTCGCTCGGTGGCGACAGACCGAATGGCGGAGAATCCGGCGGCTGTTGCTGTTCGTTGTCTCCATGATGAACATTCTGCTCATCCATGCTCTGAAAGGCAAAGTGGTGCATCATGCGTTTCATGGCGATGGCGCTCTCGGTGAACGCCGACAATTCACGAGCACTGTTGTTCCTGAAAACAAGAAAGGAAGAAAAAAAAAATGGAAATCTTTACATGTGCATTTTACATGTAGGCTGAAGCAAATTAATATCGATATAAAATCAATTTCAGTAGGCCTAGCCTATTTTCCCTGCCCTTCAGCAGGATTTACGTTGCCGCGCCAAGATCAACGATAAAAGACATGGCGAGAATGAACAACAGACCTTCGCATATTATGGGGCGTCTCGAGGTGATTGTCAGCCGGTCCCCCATGCGCCACCCAAGGATGCTCGAGCACCATCCCTGCGGTGTACCTTAGCGACACGTCCTTGACCAGAAGGTGACCAATCAGGTCTTTGGCTTCGTCGGAAATGAAAGACCAGTCGTTCTCGGGGAAATCGAAGATTCCCTCCTGTATGCGTGCGAACAGATTGTCCTACACAAAACAAACGTTAGGCGTGTTACAATCTATAAAATTTAAGATCACAAATAGTATTTAAATATTTTTAAACTATGTTGTAGCCACCAGATAATTTAAATAAGTAATTGCATGTTATTTAAGTGCAATATGATGGCACAGGAGAAAACATTCATGCCTGAAGAAGTTGAAAGATTTTCTTTAAATTGTCATACTATTGTTATATTAGCAATCAACAAAATTGACTGCGATTTTTCGTTGTTCACCTAATCGACCAATCGAATTCAACCAAGTTGAACACAATTAGTTGCGCAGTGAGAAGCCAGCTTATTTGAAACAAACTAACTTTAAAAAAACTCTTGTTTGGCAAATAGGTTAATCATCCGTTGTTGACGTAACTGAACCAGACAACTTTCTAAAAATAATTTCTCTAACGAGGTAAGCTTATTATTACTGCGGAGCTATCCGTCGCTGTTAGCGCCAAATATTTTACTTCCTGCTCCTAATTCCACTGTGCAACAAATTATTGAGACACTTTGAGATTGCTAACCTGACAGGCTTCACAATTTTCGCCTTTTTCCCAGCCACAATCGTCACCGCATTTTCCGTAAAATGGCGGATAACCACATAGCAATATGTACCTGCAATTAAAACAGGCAATCAGAAAAATTTGTGGACATAACTTGCAGATAAATACATGAGCTTCAGCATATGTCGGCAGTTGACTACACTGCTTGAACAATGATAGGTTGAATTTAATGTAAAACCATGCAAGGCAATTTGCGAGTGACAGCAGAAAAAGCCATTTAAGACACCAATATGAGGTTCGGGATTTAAGATCGGGAGAGTTAAAAAAAAGTCACTAGTCTGCATGTATTTAGAGGCGTAATTTCTCGGCTTATTAGGTATCTTATTATTTTGAAACGCACGAACATTTTTAAACTATACAAATTATAGCTATAATTTTCATGCGAAAGAGCTAATGTCCACGTGATGTTCGAATCTAATTGAGAGTAACAATCTCTTTTCACCATATCTATAGCTAATTTGTTTCGTTTAACAATTTTCGTGCCTCCCAGGTTTGTTTTCCAGTGTTTTAAACTAAATATTTTTAAATATGATTCCAAAACGTATTAACATACACCATTTTCAAAAATAATTGTGCGAGCCAGAAAGCAAGTAAAGAACTATCAGGCTCAAATGGCACGTGAGTTTGTGTCGTGACTTTTGTTAGTTTTTTAATCCTACAAAAGGAGGAGGGGAAAAAGTTGCGTTTTATTATTTTTTTAGATTTAGATGGCATCGCACTTAAGGCGTCAACGCAAGGCAGCGATTTCGCGCGCGATTAGGCGATTAGCGATTTTCTCATAGGCATCTATATTATGGGCAAAATCGTAAACGGCGCCAAATCACACGCAAAATAGCTACATCGCGTGCGTCCTTCGCTCGGATATTATTAGTATTACATACTACATGTAATAGCCTAGAATGATTAATACATCTGAAAATACACAAGAGACTTTTTGATCACTCGGTAGGCGTATAAAACGAGAAATAAGAATAACGTGGCGCTCACATGATAACGCCGAGGCTCCAGAGGTCGCAACTCTTGTTGTACGAGGACGAGTAGCCCACAAAAGCTTCGACGACCTCGGGCGCCATGAACTCGGCCGATCCAACGGGCGTTTGCAACTCGGGCGTTGTCACCGGCGAACTGAAGTCGCTGTTGAACTTGATGCCGCTGCCCAAGTCAAAATCGCATATCTTGACTGGATAGAGACGATCCTCGTCCTCGCACAGAATATTCTCTGGCTTCAGGTCTCTGTGAGCAATACCTGGCGAACGATAAAAGATAATGAAAAACAAATATTAAAAAAACAAGCTTAGGTAAAAACAAAAAGCAACAAGAAGAAAAACAACAAGAAATTATAGACGGAGGTCAGTGAAAGTAATTTTCTCAGGCGGCTTGGAAAACGGTCAAGCCATACAAAACGCGCTATAAATAGTAAATACCGGGAGAGTAAAAAGCCAAAAAGTACAAAATGATCGGGAAAACAAAGAAACATGAAAATATAGGCCTAAAAATTCCGCGTCCGATTTATTTCTAATACGGTAATAGTAATGCAATCATATTGTATCCTTGAGGAGGGTATGGTACAAGGGTTCGACGATTTCCATGAATATATTCTGGGAAGCAGAATAGTTACTTTTTGCCAGCTTTCAACGAAATACGTAAATAGAAATTCTTAGCCGAACTCGGAAGTCAAAAGCATTATTCTTATAAAGATTTGTTGAAGAAAATAAAAAAAAGAAAATAGCCACCCACC
>JAQIYI010001560.1:0-11569 GCA_034700265.1 Polyzonium germanicum
TTTACTTTTTGACTATATAGCACACAAAAATGTTGAGTGTCCTATAATAATAGAAAAAATTTGTTTTAAGGACCACCCTAATCTACATGAGACAGGGTACCACCCAGTTTCCTCACTTTTTTTCAAACCATTAAACCTACCACTTGATGAAGCGTAAATTTGTCAAAGGGATACTACAATAATAATTAATGCAGAATTATCAAACTTAAACTAGGTACAGCAGAATGAATTAAAACAAGTGTATGACTATAACACAGTTATTATTATGCAAAGTAAAAAGAAAAAAAGCAAGGAATCAAGTAACTCACGTGAAGTTGAACTCGTACTTGCGTTCCAGCTCTTGCAGGGTCCACTCTGTTATGGCGTGCATCTCGGCCAGGTCTTGAAGCTTCTCCCGCATCTCGGTGCGCAAACGCTGAAAGAGAGCTCGACATTCACGCCTTTCGTCGGCGCTGAGAAATTGGGTGCTCAGCGCGAAGCGCCTGGTACGTGCCAACAACTCCAGAGTGCGCACCACGAAGGCGAAATCGTCGGTCGTATCTTCGTGTTGACCGAGGGCGCGGAGCAACTCGCCGAGCAAACCGAAGCACGCTTCCGACGTCAGCAACGTCGACAGACGGTTCCGACCGTGCAAGCTCTTCAGAAAAGCGTATCTTTGGTCGTCGGCCGTGCCGTATCTACGCCAGAGATTGACGAATTCGTGACCACTTTTCGGGCTTGCAACTTTCATCTAAACGTAAATTAAAAGGACGGAGATGTGTCAATTTCAGTCACTGTAGATTGATAGTACATATAGAGAGAGGGCTCTTATATTCGTTCAATACCTGCGACTGCACGCGCAATTCAGTCACGGGTGCAGATGGGACCTCGTCCGTCTCTTTTTTACGTTTCGACGACGAAAACGAGTTCCATATAGTCTTGGATCGCCGAATCTTGTCCGATTTGTTGAGAGGTTTCAAATGTGCAGCGTCCACGATTTGTCTAATTTTATAAAGTACAAATGGTGGGTGATCTTATAACAGTTTGAGAAGCAAGAACAATGGAAACAGTGTGAACACCATTATAACTACCCAAACCATTAATTTTCATATACAATTTATTAGCTGCACCAACGTACTTAAACTCATCGTACGTGGCCACGTTCTGGTTGAGAGCTCTCAATTTGGCGGCGTTCCGTTGCGCTCGACGTTCGTCCTCAACCATGGCTATTCGTAACTCCTGCTCCACATCATGAAATACAAAATTGCATTCCTCGTCCTGCACAGCCATCTTGCGAAAAGCCCGAGTCTTCTTCTCTCCTCGATTAAATTTTCGGTTTCACCTAGATCACATAATGGAGTAGGTCAAACACAATTCAGGAATGTCAAAATATGAATCTAGAAATGCAGCCTATGGTATAGTTTACCAGTAAACAAATTTCAGTAAGGACGTGAATAGGTCTCGCTTATTTTTCAGCTTACTAGGCCCAGAATATTTGTTTCAACTTCCCAGAAAAAAACTTGGAAAAGTGACCATAAATACTATGTTATATTCCGCAATAATCGATAGTTATGTTTAGTGGATTTTGATAATTGTTGCACTAACTACATTAAGTGGTAGGACGATACGCTGTGCAAATTCACAACAAATTTATAACCGTTATACTGTATGTGAAGTGGGTCCTAGATTTTAAGGTTGGCCCGAACCTGCTGAATATGGCACTCATGGTTAGAAACCGACTGAGTTCTAACAAACCCGTTTACTGTGGTTCTGTCTTGCTTACACGAATGTATCATTACCATACCCTGTTATTTGACAGATTTTCCCATTCTCGTGTCCTGGTTGGTCATGACGCAGCGATTTTCCTAGAATTGCTGGAACTCAAATCAGGAAGCAGGTTCAAAATACATCAAATCACAGCAGCTGCATGAGGATGTGGAGTTGTGGACATGCAGAACATCCCCTTAGTTTTTGTCCGAGGCCTACTTGTCTTTGGCAGAAATTGGTACTTTACATCACCTAAAAAAAGTTCAGATAGGCCTAAATCAATTTACAGAGAATGTGAATCACCTGCTATCATAACGATGGTCCAAGAATTTTTCAAAAGCTAATTAAACAAAACTTAGTGAGAGGAGAAATACGTTGAACCACTTACTTAGGCATCAGCCATTTTGAATGACGTCAGCAGGCAGAGAGTGTTCTAGAATATCGATGCATATCGATGCAAATAGTTGAAAAAAATGGCACCTTCTTGTTCTTCTTTTTTATTATTTGTCATCTGTACGATCTGTTTTCTCCGTAATTTTTAACGTTCAAGGAGCCTTTTCCTCAGCTGTAAGTGTCAGATATAGATTCATTTAGCTTTATTGCGTTTAGCCCTTTAAATATTTATTGTATTTCTTACATTCTAGGCAGCCGATAGTACATTTTATTATGGACGTATAAGGTTATATGATGTCATCTGTGTCCAAGGGCTAAAAATGGTACATGTAGGCCTATCTAACATGATAAGTATTCAGTAGGCCTACACTTCATTCAGTACCACCGCTGTGTTACCGCTCAATGAGGCTTTAAACTCTCCTTGCATGGTACCACTGTGTTGCACTGCGTCTGTGTGCATGCATGTAGGTTTTTAACTCAAGATTGACTCAAGCCAAGCACGTTGATATCTTCGCTATCCAACTAGCACGCATTCATGACTCTTTCACCCGTCAATATCTGATGTGCGTTGGCTTACTGTACTTGAATTGAGTCTTGCATCGCTGCACTAGTCTTGAACCAACTACCATTAACTTCCCGAGGAGTATCGGGATTTAGACTGGTATCACTTCATAATGACTTAGAGCTGTCTCTACTTGAAAAACCCAAGACAGGCTGAGGTACGTGATTTTTCCATTCAGAGATAATGGAGAAATGACGTCATCAGAGCCTGTCTTGGGACTTTTTTTCACGTTGAGACAGCTATGTCATTATATAGTGATTCAATCCTTAGGGCTACCAACCTTAGATTCGTTTGAGCTGGTTACAATATATTAAAAATGTCCTTTAAAAACTGTCAAGGTTGTCGGATGGCAACGGCATCGTTTACTACGATTGCGGCTGAGACGACGTCAAAGCTGCCAGCAGATAACGAGCACAACACTGACGATGTCGTTGAGTTCCACCAGCCGCTTCTGACGAACGACATGCATGGCATAGATTTGATGACGAAGCCGTTGTCAAAATTCGACGAGTCGCCGTCACCAATTTCCCGACCAAACGGTCTTTGCGAACTGAATCTCAACTGCAACGTCACGCAGCATGGACACGATCTTGCATCGATCGGTGTCGTCGAGGATATCCGCAATGCCAACTTGCCGGAATCGTCGAGGTCAGCCGGAATGCGGATGTCGACACACGGATGCAACGGTAATCAGCCCGCGGACGACGTCGAGTCGTTGTCGTTCGACGGATTGATTCGTCGTCGTCGTTCCAGCAATTGGATCGTGAACAATCTCGCGTCGTCCACGGCTACGGACGGTGTTTCGAAGATCGAAGCGGCCGGCACTTGCAGCGGAGTCGTCTGGGTCGAAACCGTCGAACCTCATGCAGCGCGCTTAGACGACCTTCTAGTCAACAGTAATTCTGGTCATGACTGCGATCGAATCGCAGCGACAAACCTGAGCAAACGCGGTTCGTGCAAGAGTCATCGTCCGTCGAACGTGCCGAGAACTTACGATGATGTGGATAATTCGACGCGTCGGGTTTCGAGGATGACCACCACCGGCGTACACGGCAGCAAATCGTTGGACGGAGGCGTTCTGTCGTTTCTCAGATGCGGAAATGACGCGAAGCACGCGAATGCAACGTCGGTGCTCGAAGAACCGATTCATATGACGTTGGAAGAAGTCCGGTTTTCTTTGAACGGCGTTGAATCTGCTCACAAAAATCGCCATCATGATCAACAACGTCCGAGGTCGTCTCATCAGCTGACGTCCTCGAGCGTCGAAGACGATTGCAGCTGTCGGAAGTTGCAAGATAAATTAGTGAGGCGCAGATCAGTGAGGAATGATCGACTAATACCGTCGTGCACCAGCAGCTCGGTCGACCAGCTGGTGGTCGCCGCAGCTGCTCATCACAAGAAACTGTCCAGCGACGTTCGGTGTTTGCTGCCAAAATCGCTCAAGCACACTCTCTGCCATTGGCTTGGACTCGGGAAGGCCGGTGTCGTGACTCCCATCGTGGCAGCCGCAGGTGACAGCAGTTCGGACGCATCTTCTTCGACGGAGGACTGCTCCACCGTTGCAGTTCAACGTGTTGTTGACGTCGTGACGCTGACCGAGCACGCTTGTGCTCCAGACTTCGTGAATCGAGCGCTTCCACCTCTGCCTTTGACGAGTCGACACGTCCGTCTCCAAGATGATTCCTCCACGGATGAAGATCACGACTACTCGGGTACGTGGATTTTTACTCGACAAAGATTTCTTAATTATGCCAATCGGGAGTCGTTTGACAATTGATGTACATGTGCTGATTTCCAGATGCAGAAGATCGGGTGGATACAGCGTTGCCCTGGTGGAACAGGATCAGCGCAAAGTCCACGACCGATTTCGCCTCCAGTATACAGAAAGTGAAAGATGTCAGTATACTTCGTATAGTAATAAGTATGAAATTAATTTTAAAGATACCTGGTAGGCGAAAATGTATTTCCATGCATTCTTAATTATTTTTTGTATAATAGTTACATGTATGAAAACGAACAAAAGAAACCTCCATTAATTTCGATACCTTTGTTTTATTTGTTGCTTGCAGTACGGTTGGTACTGGGGACCTATTAGCGGTCAAGCGGCGGAGGCCATTTTGGCGGACGAGCCGGACGGATCGTTCATCGTGCGCGACAGTTCGGACGAACACTATATTTTCAGTTTGACTTTCAAGTTGGACGGATTGGTGCGACACGTTCGCATAGAACACGACCATGGTCAGCACTTGAACACTCATCTAATAAGTCTTCTTACTGAAAAAGAATAAAATAATATAAGCTTACATTGTACAATGCAATGTACATATCTTTTGTTTATCTTCTAGGCAACTTCAGTTTCGGCACTTTCACCAAATTCAAGAGCAACACAATCGTTGAATTCGTTGAAAACGCTGTTCAGCACTCACGCAGCGGTCGCTATCTTTTCTTTCTGCACCGCCGACCCGTCTTAGGTCCGATGCGGGTCCAACTGTTGCATCCGGTGTCCAGGTTCAAGCAAGTTCAGTCGTTGCAGCACACATGCAGGTTCGTCATTCTCAAAGTCGTCCGACGCGATCTCATCGACTGTCTGCCACTACCCAACAGACTCAAGGGTTACCTCAACACGCTGCAATACTACTCGGAGCGGGACGATGATGAAAGCACTCAAAGCAGTCGCGACGATAGTGGCGGCAGTGGCGCTGAAATCAATTCGCATAACTCAAATCCAGTCACACATTAGAGAATTGTTTCTGGGCTTTGGACCTTTTTTGGTATTTTTTAAAAATAGTAATTTATGTGTAAGCTTGAATGCAATTAATATATTAAAAATGAATGTACATGTATATTGTCTACTTTTATGAACTGCTTGCACATGTACAAGAACATGTAAAATTGTAAATGTCACATGTCAACATGCCCAAAAAAATGGCATCAATTTTGACTCCTTTTAGGCCTATAACTTTTGATAAGGTTAAGAAACGAGCATTGGCTCATTGAAAAGGTCATTGGTGCGCGTAGCTCAGTCGGATCAATGTTATAAGCGGTCAAAATTGGTGTTAGGCTTATTTTTTTGAACCATCGTATATTAGTCGTGTTGGAATTCGTATGCTATGAGCAATAATGATTCAAATAACAAAATGTAAAGAATAAAATTTATAAGTTTTGTTCTTCGTTACGTGATATGAATTGCTTTTATTTTTTTCGAACATTTGACTACTCCATATTGGAGATGTACAGTCTGTCCTTAAAGATCATGTCATGCAGTTTTGACGTTCAAAACTGATTCCACTATTTTTCGGACACACTGTACATTGTTTTTCGCTAATGAGGAAATTAATACAAATATTTTCTTGCCAAGTTGCAGGAAATACTTTTTGTCTTGACAAATATATTTTACAACTTTTGTTTTTCAACTTCCAAAGCTTCAAGGTGACCTTGTATTCTTACTAACTTACTAGCTTACAAAAAATATTATCAATTAGGTTTCTGCGCCGGATAACTGCAGTCAATTTCCTGTTTCTGTTTTCCATAGTGTATTTTTTGCTGTTTGGTCTTTCAAGCATGATTCAGGGACTTAAAAAAGTTAAAAGCTACAAGTTTCACAAGTATTGCAATTATACAGATGTAAAAGCCCTAAAGGCACAATGATTAAAGTATAACAACTTATTTCATAGCTTGGCACAAAAAATGCATTTACATTATACTCATAAAAAACATTTTGAAACATTCATAATTAGACCTACCATTAGTTCTAACATTTTGTTTTTCATTTAACGATGTTATTGTTTCCAAAAGCAAAGGTGCTCTTAAAAAATAACTTTTTTTTTTGTTTACCGTGAACATGATGTTTAGTACCTGGTAGGTCACAGAATGATCTCGTTTTTGTAACTTTGTCCGAGGTCCTTGTGCGGCAGAACAATGGAATTAAGCAGGATGGCCTCAGAGGGTACCTGAACGTTGCAACCTGAGACGACCAAACGATGTAATTTTATTTAAAGAGTTAGTTAAATCAGCAAGGATTTATATAAAAAAGAGTTATCAATTTAATTAATTAAATCTTTCTTTACCAAGAATGGTTATTGACGGATTCATTCGGCCGTCCAAGTTGAATAGAGGAACGTTCTCCATCTTGGCGAACGGTTTGTTGGGATTTGGATCGCAGGGCGTTCCCTCGACACGACACCAAGCGCCAACAACGCTATTCCACCCAATTATACTGTACAAGATGCAGCTATGATCCTGAAAAATAACAACATATAGACGATTGTCGAGAACAAGGAGCGCCTCGATCCTGGTCGCTAATTAAGACTAGGAGGCGATATTCAGCAATTACGCTCCAGCCAGATTTTTCTACTTGGTTTCATTGAATTCGCCACTGGCATTCCTTCATTGACCTTGTTTGACTTGACCAATAGGCCTAAGTATAAACCTTGTCACTTATGCTAACTGTTAATTGGCAACGGAATCACCTGTATCGCAGCGTCGCCAAGGATAATGGATTCTCTGATTCGAACTCCAGGACCGATCATCACACCCTTGCCTTTGAAAAAGTGTTCTGAATTAAGCTTTTGAAGGCGAAAAACGCTAAAAGTGATTTTCAACGTAATTATGCTTTTGATGCTCACCGATGCTCACATTGGGACCGAGCTGTTAAAAAATGGAATTCCCAAAAAAAAAAAAAGGATTAGGCCCAAAATCTAATATGACAAGAAGTGTAAAAGAAAAAAAGGAACGCGCTACAGACCGTGGCTGTCGGATGCACGGAAGCGGTCGGATGAATGAACACGTCACCGATTATGTTTGGTTGACCCAGACTGTTTTTTGCGAGCCTCTCAGGATGTTGCTTGTGGTACAGGTTCAAGTAGTGTTTGTTTGCATAAATTGCCGATCTGATATGAAATAAATTGAGCTGGTTAGCGTATAGATCAACGACTGAAAATTAAAAAAATAACAATTGAGAAAAACATTCAGAAACTATTCTCATTTCATCTTCATTTCATGAAATTTAGGCTATTTATATAAAATGCAATCAGGGTTCAGATTTGGAAAACCAAGGCACAATAAAATGTATATAACTTGCCTGTTATATACAATTACCTTATCAAAGAGCACACGAACGCGCACTCATAAACGTCAAGAGAGACAGACAAACGGACCCTGCTATTAGTCCTTGCTCGCTCAGCTCGATCGGACAATTACCCAGCAGTCTTCATCTGGCTCCAGAACCTCGCTGTGTGAAAGACAATGGCACGTCCAGTGCCAGCGAGCGGCCGAATGATGTCCTGCTCTAAGCGAACTACATCCTTGCCATGACCATTGTCTCCATTCTCCGACAAACCCCTTTAAAAAAAAGCAAAATAAATGTCACTTTAGTTTTGAGATACATTAATGAGTGAATTAAAACAAGGGCATAAGTCATTTAGTAGATTTTTAAAGTTTGAAATTCTAATTAATTTGATTAATCTAATTCAAATGTAATCTATTTACGGTAATTAAAAATGTAAACATGCAATGAGGTTAAAATTGCATTCACGAGTAATAGTTCTCTTGTTTTCGGTTGAACACGATGGCGATCTCCTGAAAGATTTCGATGGAGCACACGTAGACGCCACAGTTGATGGCCGTGCTGACGAACGTGGACGGTTTTTCGGCGTAGTGAAGCACCTCGTGGTTATCTTTGTTCTCCACAATGCAACCGTAGTTCAAAGACTGATGCCGCGTGGCCTCGGTGGCCATGATTGTGATCAGAGGTCCGTTGCGATGATCTTGATGAAATTTCACCATCTCGACGAGCGGAAAATCGCCGCACACGTCGCCGTGCAACAAGATAAACGTATCCGGTCCGCCGCTTTTGATCTGATC
Source organism: Polyzonium germanicum (assembly GCA_034700265.1). Classification (NCBI taxonomy): domain Eukaryota; kingdom Metazoa; phylum Arthropoda; class Diplopoda; order Polyzoniida; family Polyzoniidae; genus Polyzonium; species Polyzonium germanicum. The sequence continues at coordinate 8,564 of JAQIYI010001560.1, forward strand.
GCGAAAGTGGTAAATTCCGCCTGCCGTGCCCAACGCCGCGTACTCTTGCAAGTATCTGCCAGCAAATACATACAATTTATAAGCTAGAAGAATATACAATTATACTGTTACATAACACATCAATGTATTAGTGCTGTCTCGATAGATTTCGAGAAATTCTTTTGACATCCAATTTATAATTGTTCACTACCGGTACCGTAACGTAAATATATGCATGTCTCGACTTGAGAAAATAAAAGGACGGCTTGAAAAGTGTCTCGAGACTTTCTTGACTCGAAAAAAGTCTTGGGTAAGTCAGCTATAGGTCTTATAAGAAGTGCATTAATTGGAAGGCTACCTGATGCTTATCTTGTAATCATGTGCCATGGACGTAATGAAGTTGGACAGCGCATCATTCAACTGATACTGGTAGAAACCAATCAAGAGTATTTCTTTTACGTTCGGCACCTGTAAGGAATACCGTACGGTACATTTAAATTCGATTAATATGATGGATTCAATTATTAATTACGTCTTAGTCCTAGAAAGGACTTAGCATCTTACTTAACTATAACAGACCTTACAGCAGGCTTCAATGTGGTGTTGAATCATCGAATACCCTGCCAACGGAAATAATGGTTTCGGGACATCCAGAGACAGCGGGCGAAATCGCGTTCCTGATCGAATGATGGAGAAATATAAGTTTTAAATCTTGATGACTTGATGGAACAATATGACGAACTTATCACTGTCCTACCCATTTTAAACTTTCAAGGTTGGTATCCCTAAGGTTTATAAGGAAAACTTGAGACTCGCTATAACTCCCAGAGAATTACATTGGAAGGACAGTCTCAAGTCTTCCTTTTATACGGCCCGAAACCCATATGCAGGGATATACCGTACCAACAAAAGAGTATAGGACCAGGAATACTGTAATCCTGGAGGCCCACGCGTCCGTTTATACAACACCATCGTCGATTTTCCTGCGCGTCACAATTAGCTTTATTATAAATTAACTACCGTGCCCTTACTTGTGACAGACGGCTAGCAATAAACGAGGTACTACGAGGTGCTAATTAAGAGTCGTTAGCTCGCTATACAATAACTATTTAAGGTTTAATTAAAGGGGGCAACACTTGGTTCTGCTAGTGCCTAGGGGTCTGTAATTGGGTCCACTTGACCTGTTGACCCCGAAATCCTATCGTTATCATTATTATTTGACCTTTAAATTTCATTCCATGTCAAATGCATGATGTCGAGGCCAGATGGGTTTAGCAATTATTTAATTGGGCCTAATATTTCACGCAAAAAATGTTCACCTTTTTGAGGTCCGCCGATTAGTATCACTGCTTTCAACATTGCTGATCTAAAAGAAAGATTACCAAATAGTTGATTATTTGATGACTTAATTGATGATGTTCGCATGATTAATTTGAAAGAGCCGTATATGATGACGTGTGCATGACTGCGTGTCTCTTCTCTAGTTATCTGAAATGTCAAATAGGCCTAGTCAAGGGCGCTCTCTAGCTGCAGGAAGTTCATAAATACGCGGGAAATTTGAATAAAAAATTATTGTGTACATTGGATGACTGGAGCGAATTATACACAAAGTAACATTTTCTATGTTTCACATTTTCGCCACTGGGAGCGCTGCGGCGCTCAATGTTAAATCGCGACCCTGTTTCCCTTTCATGGCGGCTGCTCGATGTTAATTCAATTTAGTAAAGTGTACTTTTAATGGCGGATAGCAGACGACGCCCATTTCCGATTAACACGGTGTATGCCCTAAACAGTACAAAATGAATTAATTCAATTAATTCATTTTGTACACTGAGGAATTTGAGGATTGAATCGACAACTCGACAGTTTATCATTAACTCCACGCATTCATTTTTTTTTTTTTTAATGGATGACAATTAAATTAATTGTCATCACTAGGAAGATCTCACATTCCAAGTTTGGTTCCATTCCAACCTAAAATTCTGTGTTTCCACCATGCAGCCTACCGTAGGCTACTTATTTTAAGAAGTCCGTTGCAAAAAAATGTCATGATTATAATTCATTTACGCCCTAAAATATGCCATCAAAAAGTTGACTCGGGCAGGTCTTCAGGGGAGGCACTATTTTGAAAGTTTTTTGAATACACCGGGCGACGGATTTTTTTTTATTTTTGTAGGCCTACTTGTATATAAGATTAACAAGGAACAGTTTTTAAATGTAAAAAAACGTAACTTTAACGAGGTAAACCTGATGTAAGTTAATAACCGTTCATATTTCAAGACTTGAGGAGCTCAAGAGAAGAGGTAGCGATTAGAAATTACAGTACTCGCTTGACGTGTATTGAACACGCTTTTTGTGGAAGAAAAAAAAATCTGATTTTTATAACTTAATTGTGCTTTAAAATCAAGAGATCGAAAAACAGTTTCCAGCTGACAAGCACGACGAAAGAAGCGCTCGGTTAGAAATTATAAGGTAAGAACTAGTTATTAAAACCTATTATAAAGTTATCCATACATGTGGCATACGAGCGTGTATCAAATAGAGAAGCATTCTGCATCGTGCAAGTGTGACTATGAAGAATCATTTTATCGCATAATTTTATACCCGATGTTTAACTGCAGTATGGTGGCCCCTGGATGCTTCATTTCAATAAATTTTATTGTCGGAATTTTTTTTTAAAGTTTGTACATCTGTAGTTAGGCTACCCGTACTTGGTTAGCATAAATATTTCTTAAACCACAGAAAATATTTAACAATTTTCCCTTTTGAAACATCATGCTGAGTTTGGAACACAATAAAGTTGAGAGTAGTGTAAACTTAAAATAAACTTCCGATCTTTTGTTAAATTTACTAGTTAAAATAGAGAACTATGGCTGGTATCACTATCGCGTATAACGCGATTCTCGAGTCACGCTGGAGAACGGAATTCTGTTCACTAGGGGGTTTAAGGTGTTCGAGTAGCGTTGGATAGCCAACTCGACTCACGCTCGAGTCAGACTATTTTGAGAATGCTGGAGAACCGTTGGA
>JAQIYI010001561.1:0-11568 GCA_034700265.1 Polyzonium germanicum
GAGATTGACAGATGAGTGAAAAATCGGTTTTATGATTACTTTGATGAGTCAGCGCTCCCGTTGCGCCACCTGGTGGATGCTTTCTGAACTAAAGTTGATCCAAGAAAAAATGGCTGCCAATTGTTGTTTTTTCGCGAGTGTGATTAATTCCTCGTCTAAATAGTGTCAAATTTTAAGTGTTCTGCGTGACGAAATTCAGTTGCACAGTTGAACGGGTAAATATTGTTGCCGCTTAAAGACAATCCAACCGTCCTCCAAGACACCATGAAGAAAGCGTCGCAAATTGTTTTTCTCGTGGATGTGGACTGCATGGTCCGCGACCTCATCCAAGCTCGACCCTCCGATGCTTCTGGGTCACAGATGAGTACATCGTCGTCCGAAATTCTGACGAACGCAACTGTCCATCAGATATGCCTAAGATTTCTGAGCTATTTTGCGGCGCAGCATTGCGTAAGTGGCGACGATTGCAAATCGAACAGCACCTTGGTCAAGTGGGGCTACAAATTCTACCGCTCTCGGTCCACGAGGCCAGTGCATCAGCGCTATCAGTTCAAAGATCTCGACCCGCCGTCGTTGACGCAGTTCGCCGCCGATCTCGACGATCAACTGCGACGCAACGTCGACGTCGGACAACTGATGGAACAATCGGCGGCGACCGTGGAGCGCGCCTTACGCGAACTCATCTGCGATTTTCCCTGGGACAGCCCGTACATCAGCTCGCCAGTCAAACTTACTCGCAACTGCAGCGATCAGTCGGGTACCAACGCACGATCGAATGACGGCTCGTCCACCGTGGACAATTATGTCATATTGATCTCGAAATTACCGTCGTCTTCGTACGAGCTGTGCAGGTTTCTCGAAACGTCTGCACCGGCGTCTCCGGAAGGCAATAACTCATGGCCTAATGCCAAACAGATTCTAGAATGCGTCGCTCCACAGAACGTCAGGCAATTGATGTGTAACGTCGCCAAGATCCGACTTCTGTGGTTGGACGTTTTGCCTTTTTCTTACAACTCGTCTGTAGAAACACAGGTAAGAAGGCATGCAATGTAATGTCGCCTCACTTTGCCAGCATCCCCAAATATTAATTACTAATTAGTAATTATATGCCTAGTATACGGAGTGCCCTATTCATGCATTTCATTTATTGTACAGCATGCTAAGCAGATGTCTTAATGTTATGACAAATGAAATTCGTCTATTTAGACTTGACCTTCTTTGACCTTTGTGTTTATAGTATGACCAGCAGTTGCAGCACTCCTTCGAGTTGGTACACGAGGCTCTGACCATTATCGGCGGTGGCATCGTTCCTTTGGGCGCCGTCCTCTTGCACGACGCTCTGAACGACGGTTTCGGAAAGACCGGCGCTACGTGTCACCGGTTTCACTTTCCTGAATCTTACCGTCTGCGCGTGCCGTTCGCAGCTGTTCTTTCCGTCTACTCGAACTACAACGATATACCACACACAGAGGAGTATCGCCGCGACGCCATTCTGGAAGTTCCCTCTCCGTCGACCGACGATGGCGAGAATTCTAAGCATGATGTCCAACTGCTGTCGCTATTCGGGAAGATCACTTGGTGAGTATCAACCTGCTGTTCAATCATCCTGAGGTCTGTGTTGTTAGGAAAGTGATATTTAATTTAGGCGTATTTTTTTTTTAGTCCGCATGAAGGCAATGATGTTTCGACAAATGGATGTGCGTGCGGATCGCATCCTCGTGTCCTGAAGGCGATTGGCACAATGAGGCTGGCTGATATGCGAAGTAATCTACCCGCAGAGACCAAAGTGTATATATGCTGTCCTAACAAGACACATGCTGGCTTTGGTTTTCAGGATCTTCTAGACGACCTAGCTACAGAATATAAAGCAATGGTAAATTGCTATTTCTGGTGTTCCTTGGAAATATGCCTACTTAAAATAAGTTAGGCGTGGGCCTTTATAAAATAAATTCAACAGTTAGTGCCAGGTCTACTCTTCTCTCGGCCAATTTTATTTTTAAATATTCTCATTACATGTTTTCATGTAAAAGTGTAAACGCCTTTTTTTTTGCAACTGGGTAGTGGGTACCAACACTCATTGGGCTTTTATCTCTGATTTCCCTCGTCCGCATTCATTCTTTTGAATTTCTCAATAAGGATCTTGTTTTACTAAAAAATTCACCTTTAAAGAGCAAAGGGCGGCCATGTCTCGAGTCACTGTTTTGGAAGTCGAAAAATTCTCTTAGCGCATACAAAAATTCACAAGTCTGTAAATATTTGTGCACAAAGTTACAAAGAACAACTAAATTATTTCACCAAGTTTCCAAAAAATGTGTTAGTAAAGCGGTATAGTAAGCTCGGTTAGCTGCGGGTTCGAATCCCGTATGTCCACATGCACAACCGAATTACTACTCTTTGTGGCTTGTGCTACGAGCAAAATGGCATATTCGGATATTCCCAGCGTAGATTATCTACTTGGTTAGAATATAATTCAGTAATCTAAATTTGGGATTAAAGCCTATCCAAAATAATGAAAAATAATGTATTTGGACAAACAGGTGGTATCCAGCGAGACTTCATCTTTAGGTATATTAGTTCCCGCGAACGACGACTCTTGCATCGCCGTGCTATACATGATTCTGGGAAAAGCACAATATCCAATGGACTTCTCAAACAATTTTTCCGACGATGCGATTGTTGATCTCGTCTTTAAACTAATGACACCGTGGAAAGTGGAGGCTGATGATGGTATATCTGGAACTGGTTCCGCAGACTTTTTGAACAGATGGCTCCATGGCGAGAATGACAGTCAGTGGTAAGTTGAACTTCAAAATTAGAACATTTTAAAGTAGAAAAATTCCAAGTTTGTATGCTGCGCAATGCAAGTGAACGATACATTTTTTTTCTTATCAAAATAGTAAAATGAACAAAGAAGAGGAAGAATTAATCAGGAAGCTTCAAAGATCTAACCGCTCATCTGTAAAACCTTTAGACCAATCTGGTTAGTTATTTTTATGATTTTTTGTGAGGCTATGTTCCATCGGGATTCTTTGAGTCGGCCTAATATAATTTTATTTTTTTGGTCATTCATTTAAAAAAGGTCTGCGCAGGCAAAGTCCTCGATTGTTAAAATCACATTGGCAGAGTACTGGTAAATTAGAGCGCTCTTCAAAAATGGTAGGCCTATCTAAAAGCCTGACGTTCGATCAAGGCAAGTCCATGAGCAAGACTAATGGTGAATTAGCGCTTGGCCACACCAATGTATCTAAAGAGATTCAGATCAAAGGTATCTTTTGCTTTTTTTTTCTTTGACTAATTAAAGTGGTGATGTAAAGCTACAGTTTATTTCCTTCCTTTTATAAGATCTGCCAAACGAGGCAGCATTGCTTTTCTACATCAAAACGTCGTATGACACTGCGTCACAGAGTGACAAGAATGTCGTCGATGTCGCGCGGGACATTGTTCGCACAGTCGGAAATTATTATCAGAAACTTTGCAAAGTAGATCGCGTGAGGGTAAGACAGTGTTTAAAAAAAAAGTATGCCGTCTTTCAGGAACTACTTGCACAATGTACAAGTATATTACGGATTTTATTCTATATGTTTGCTTTGTAGAAATCATCGAAAAAGTTCCTAGTTGGAAACCTCTTTCAGAGTGCCAAAGATCTTTCATCGAAGCATTCAAAGTCTCCAGATATACCTAAAAATGTCCGCATCCAGGAGTAAGTGTTTGATAAAACAAAACGCCTGATGAGAAAGACTGATCAAGCGTATTGATTAAATATTTTTATTTTCTTGTCATCATCATTAAAATTATTATTATTATTATTATGTAGGACTAATCTTCAAGTCGTGATGCGGCTCGAAATGCAATTGGCATTTTCGAAAGGCAGTGGTGGTGATTTGGTGGACCAGGTAAAGATATTCCATTGCTAAAACAATGAAGAAATATAATATTCGTTGACAAATGCAAGCCATAACGATGTTAAATTTCAACCTGCGATAAATAACATCAATATGTATTTGCAGATAACGTTGCTGTTGAGATCCTTGTCTTTTGTTGCTGGACCTTCAGTGCTGTCTGCATTTATGCGTGACACGCTAATCAAAAAGTGAGTTCATTTATTGATTGTCACCATGCACTCGTACACCTCTAGTTTCCATGTGGTTTGAATTTGTCAAATTTTAAAATGTTGAAAATGTATTTTAAAATATTTACAGTTATTACCATCGCTTGAGAAAGATGGTGACGGAGATTTGCGAAGAACTAAACCAGCCGTTGCCAGACGACACTTCGGACAATGAATGCGATTCGGTGTCCCCTGCTCTAAGTCTCTCAAGCGTCATTGACGGTGGTGGAGATTGCAAGCAGTTTGATATGACAGACTTGACGATGGCGACGTCTTCGTCACTCTTATCACAGTTCTCTACGTCGTCCATGAGCAGCCCACCTAAACAACACCAGAAAGGGTATTTTACTCAATTATAAATCTGTTCTCGTTATTAACTTATTGTATATATATATATATATTGATTAATAAAATGTTCTGCAATTTATTGTATATGTTCAAATTTAGAAGCAATCTTGTCCGACATCACAGTTTTATGGAAACATCTCACAAGCGTCGGATTATCGTGTCCAGGATCAATGTAGCGCAAACTTTAGCAGCAACAAAGCGGTCTAATAAGGATAGGTCTAAAAGCACCAGCAAACTAGACGATCAAAACCAAATACTCCGTATTCATGGACGGAACCACTTAAACGAGCGACAAAACAGGAAACATCATCAAAGGAGTGGCACAGAACCTGGTTTTTCAGCAACGAGTAAAAATGTCACACCACTTAAACGTGAAAAGTTGACGACTCCAAAAGGTATAAATAAAAAAAACAAGAAAAGGCTAATTTTGATGCTCATTCCTCGTTGATCCTCTTTGCTACTTAACTGGAATGCTGTTTTGTTCAATTTCAGGACACCATGTCCTGAAAACAAAGAAAGCTGCTGAAACACCAGTGCACCGACAAGTATCTCATGTCACCTTGTCTCGGCAACGCAGCAAACGGAAGCTGATATCGGATGAGGATATAGACACAAACATAGTCGGTTTGAAGATCGTCGCTGAAACACCAGAAAAACACTGGGGTTAGCATAAAACAAATATTTTTTCAATTTGCAGAAAATGCTTTCTTCCCCAATTTAAAAGGAATAATAACAATCAGTTTGATAAGTTTGAATAGATTCAACTCACTTTTTCTTTGATTCTTCATCATTTCTGGAATGATACTTGCATTTTGTATTTTACTGTATATTAATTATAAGGGCCTAAAGACGCAAATTGTTAGAATTTCTGCAAACATTTTATGTGTGTCATTACAGGTGAATTGCCATATCGACGAAGTCCGAGGCAACATGCATCATCCCTCGAGCGTCAAGCATCGTTCTATTCGTCGGACTCTCAATCGCGCAATCTGGTCAGAGCAGAATCACAGATGAACTTGGAGAAGCAACTACAATTATTGGAGGCCCAAAACGGCACCGAATGTCTACAGGACGAACCCACCTATCAGCAGCAACAGATAACCCCCGCATCACCAAAGAATACGCCGCATCATCGATCGATCGCCGAAGATGATGATGCGGCAGCATCACCGAATATGTTTGCCACGCCGAAAAGAAAGGCTCGCGTCAAGCGCAATTTGAATCTCGCGGATATCGTTTTCGAGGAGTGTCCGCTAATCACCGAAGATGACGTTCCCATCGAGATCACACCAACGAGTATCCCGGTTACATCCGACGAGCACTTTGCCATTGCGATGTCACCAACAAGTGTTGCAGTTACATCCGATGAGCACGTTGCCATTGCCATGTCACCAACAAATGTTACAGTTACATCCGACGAGCTCGTTGCCATTGCGATGTCACCAACAAGTGTTACAGTTACATCCGACGATCACATTGCCATTGCGAAGTCACCAGCAAATATCGCAGTTAGCTCCGAGGAGGACGTTGTACCTTCCAAAACAGAAAATGAAATGCAATTAGAACCGCTTTGTTGTTCATCCAAAGAAGACGAAAGAATCGAAGCTGACTTGACTGAAGGTATCACGTGCGTCATGTCATCACCGTTGCGCAACGGGTATGACTCGCCCACCGAAATCCACGTCACCGATTCGATGCCTTTTCCTAAAGGCCCTTTGTCGTTTGACAATTCGTACGACAATTGGTCCCGGTCGTCGAGTCCACGAATACCGTTGCTTGCTTACGAAGTTAATTTCAAAAGCCTGGAGCATTCCAGCGAATATGACCACGAGGGTGGTTCAGTATGGTCTGACGACGATGAAGATGATGATGATGATGATGATGATAATATACTGCAAGGACCGGAAGAAAAGGGTCCTGCAGAACTGGGTCAAACGACCAACGGGTCCACGGATCTTGAATCTTCCTATCACATTGCCTTGGAGAATGTGCCTGCAGGCAACAGTCAATCCGAAGATGCCTGCAGCAACTCGCAAAGGTCGACGTGCCTCAGTTCGCTTAATGGCAATTGCAGTGATGATGTTATCGATAGCGACGTTGAACCGGACACGAAGAGGCGCCGACTACAATCGCCTGATCCCGATGATTCGCAACCGCTTATTTGTTCGACAATTGTACTGACAGACGATGATTTTGTCATCGCAAGTCAGTGTAAATTGGCGTCGCCAACCCAGGAAGGCGATCATGTTCCTTCCGCTGACTTTTCCATTCTGGCTTCAAATGCATTATCCAAATGCGACAAGTGACAAACGACCTTCAAACGAATTCTGTGTTCAAAAGTTGTGTTTTTCTCTTAAGCTACTACTGTTAGGTCTAGGGCCTAATTATTACTCCGTCAAAACGTTAGAAGGATTTTATATATGTGTATATTTTTTTTTGTTTCTGTGTAAAAGTAACGCTTAATGCTGTGCCATTATTTTAACATTTCAAATTCTCCGCACTCTTGTAAATAAAAATTTAATACTGGTTTCAATGCCGCTCAAACAGTTTGCGATATGTTTTGGCTTGCTTGAATCACAAATGAACTTTCATCGCCGCCGCGATGCATCGAATTAAGTACAAAAATACCTGTTTTTTCGGGTTTATTATTGTACTTGCCGCTTTAATTCGATGCGAATTGATTTATTACGCACAAACGTTTACTATCCTCCTAATAGTCTTAACCAAGAAATGGGTATATCAAAATTGACCAACTATACCATGACCTTTATAAATCATATGAAGATTAACTTGCAAGCGGATTAAACTACAAAGGGCGCGCTTGTCTTTCAGTTTGTCTTCCAACGTCCATCAACACAATTAGGAGCGGCAAGACCATGCAAATATCCGCTTCAAGATTCTAATAAATTCTGGAGGCCCTCCCTCCACCCCTTCCTTGACTGTCATGCATTTTTTTATATGACTGCCAGCAATTTCACAAAGCAACAGAAAAAAATAATTGAATAATCGGGCGCGCTCCATTCAGTCTTGAAATCCTACGCAGAAATCGAAATCTTCCTCGTCAGAACTAAAAGTTCATCAATATTGAATTACAAAAACAAAAGTATTTGGAAAATGATGTCTCACATATATCGCGGATGGTTCAGACTATGAAGAAGTTCTCACACAAATGCGTGGCAACAGTTACGAAATAGCAACTCGTGCATAGATTCTAAAGTTCCTAAACTAATGCGAACGAAGCTTAATCCAAATTAAAGGATCGTTCTGTGCGTTTCTTATCTTCTTGTATAAAACTCGAATGAGCAGTCAGGAAGAGATTATTTCTTGCAATATATCCTTGGATGTTGGATGAAGTCAAACTCGTCCCAAAGAAAAGCCAATCTTATCTAAAATTGTTCGTGCTGTATAGACAAATGTGGCGAAACTGACCTACAATTGCATATGATATATGCCTACAGGCGAAAAAGATAGTTTTCTATGCAACAACTAATCGAGTTTCAGGAAATGAAAGTGAAAGTTAATCGCTCCTACTTGAGGTCGCTTCCTCAGAGTGTTTTTCTGCTGATGCTGTTTTGGAGCTCAACATTGGCATCCAAAAAGTAAGCGAAATAAAAATCACCGTCATAGTATAATTAACTAATTATATAATTAATTTGAAATTTTCAAATGTGAATTCATTTTACATGGTTTCAGAGGGTTTCTGCTCACATCGCCAAAGGTTCTGATAGCTGGCAGCACTGAAAAGCTATGTCTCTCACTGTATGGAATAACATCGGATGGCCAAGTCAACATCACTCTGGAAACTTCGGATGAACCCGAGTTCATTGCGCGGACTGTCCTTAATGTAACTGCAGGTAAGCTTGGCGCACACATGCAGGTTATATCTACTCGGTGGGCATATTTCAAAAAAATACTGTATACCCGATTGTGTATTGGAGAATCGGACGAATTATTTTGGCACAACATCCTGTATACAGTTTAGAAATATGTGCTACTCGGTGCCCTCTTAAAAAAGCAAGTGATTTTCACTACTTTTTGCTCTTGATTTTTTGGTAAAAGCTACATGTACGAATAGCAACTAATGTGGTAAAAAGTCCAATAAAATTACAAACTTTCCGATAAAAGTATGGAAAATATCCGGATGAATTGAATGCCATTGCTTAATTATGCTATGTTACCAATCATTTTGACCTCCCTCCTAATATTTCAATTTTCCACCACCTTTTTTGAGGGACCTGTTAGCAACAAGTAGCACAATAAAAACATCATTATATTTTAGGTTAAGTATCAATTTTTATTAGATAAACTATATAGGCTTTATAGCTTTTATATACAAGGTCAAGCAAATTAAGTCAAGCTATGTCGAAGAATTACATTGGCAAAATAAGTAAACAGTTTTGAGCACTGTGGAGTGTGGACCCTACGAAGTGACAAATTTAACGTAATCAGTCATCACAAACTAGTTTTAATTGTAAATTTTAAACGTGACATTGGCTACAGATTCAATTTCTAGAGTGAACGAAGGTTGCTATATTCTCTCAGCTATAGGTCTCTAGGATCACGGCCCAAGTCGTAAGCTATGCTTTATCATTAGTCATTACGTGATCTGCACTACTTGATCGGCACATCTTTATGCATAAAATACTGCAGGTCAAAACGGGTCACCAAGCCCAAGTATCCCTGTGGCAGAAGGTTACAATAAATCAGTGCAGGCTCTAATTGAAGCCATAGGCTGGAATCACTAATGACTTTTAGAGCTGTCACGACTTGAAAAAAATCCCCAAGACAGGGTCTGAGACGTCCTTTGTCCATTCACTCTGAATTGAAAAATATGACGTATGCTTAGCCTTTCTTGGGATTTTTTCAAGTCGAGACAGATCTAAAAGTCATTAGTGATTGCAGCCTTAATGTTTGATGTTTGTAAAAAAAAAAAACCAGATCCTAATGCAAACGATTTTTATGCTGAATCGATTTCAGGAAATGACACTTCCTGTTTGAAGATGGTGATTCCGTCTAAGGATTACAAAAACATTAAATTGAACATTGACGGTCAGTTTGAAGAGAACTACCAGATTCATGGTACCACCAAAGTTTCAATAGAGAAGAGGTCTCCAATGACTTTCATTCAAACTGATAAACCAATTTACAAGCCTGGACAAATCGGTAAGCTTTACATATCGATTTAGAATAGCAGTATGCACAGTACGTTGGCAGCTGAGTCGCCACAACGAATTAATCAAGGTTTTTTCATTGGTCAGTGAAATTCAGGGTTCTGAAGCTCGACATCAATCTGTTGCCAAGCAAGGAACTGGTAAGAGATGTCTCTGTGTGTGGTCCATTTAAAGACCGTATTCATAAAGTACACTTGAGGATACACAAACTCTTAGGCGGAATCACTAAATGACTTTTAAAGATGTCTCGACTTTAAAAAATCCCAAGACAGGCTAAGAATACGTCATTTATACATTCAGAGAGAATGGATAAATGCAGACGTCATCAGAGCCTGTCTTGGGATTTTTTCAAGTCGAGACAGCTCTAAAAGTCATTAATGATTCCAACCTTACGTCAGGATGATCAACGCATTGAAGTATTTATCCTACCGAATGAGTAGCCTCCATCGTTGGACAAATTTGTAAATAAACAATTAAAAAACTTTGGTCAAATGGAAAATGTACCAAGTTTTGATTATTGCTAAAGAAACATTTTATTTAATCATTTTATGCTTTTATTTATTTTTGTAACATCGGGAACAACTTTAATAAGGATCTCCTGAGGAATGCTTATATGATTCCAGGGGCGCGACCCGACATCCTCAATCTGCTTTATGAATAGGGCTGTAAAACATGTGATTACATGTAGAGATGTAAAGTACTAAATGACAATAAATTGTATAATGAAAGGTGGAAACTGTTTGGATAGAAGATCCAACGGGAGTTCGCGTTGCTATGTGGCGAAATCCTGAATCGGACCAAGGACTCGTTGAACTTTCCTTAAAATTATCGGACGAACCGCCACTAGGAGACTGGTCCATAACGGCTCAACTAGCTTCCGGCAAAGAAATAAAAAAGTTCACCGTCAAGGAATACGGTAGGATTAATACAATGTACAGTTAACAGGGAAAATAATTACGTTTTCTGCTATTTATACATATTCAGTATATACAACTATAAAGTTGTTGGTCTACATCGACTTGTGATACTAACTTTGGGACATTTCTATATTGATTTGTATTTAGTATTGCCAAAGTTTTCAGTAGACATTACCAGTCCACCATGCATCGTGCCTAGCGAAGCAACGAGCTTGTGGAAAGTATGTGCCAAGTGAGTAAGCTTATTCAATTCACTATAATATGCTCTAATTAATGCTGCATTCTTATATAATGCCACGCACAAGCTACTTATGTATGCTACTTAAGCATGCTTATGTCGGTAGTTACTGTACATATTTCATTTAATTTCTTGTTCGTTAAAGAAATTCTAAATAAATTTAAAAACAAACTATTCAAGTGAACAGTAAAAAGTTCTTTTAAATCATAGTTTATACGTGCATGGCATCATTAAGATTCATGGTCTCATATGTCACGTACGGTAGTGCTAATTCGCTCGGACAATTTAGTTTTGCATCATATATGTTACTAGTGCATAGATATGCAAGGACCCAGTGTCGCTTTAATTCTTTTGTTGTCCGTTCAGCTAGGGACTATAACAATCGTAAGGGGTCCTTGCAAGCGGGAGTAACATGATTTTTCGCTGCAATTCTAACAGAAATGTAGATTATCGACTTTTGTTCACATTACCTTTTTGGTTTTGACGGATTTAATATTTGACTTTAAAGTGTATCTAAAATGCATTGACTAGCGTCATGGGCAACTTTGCCTTTTGCTAGTTATTAAACAATAACAATACATGTATTCTAACAAATTCCTATGCGCACCCTAATATTTTCCATAGATATAGTTACGGACAGCCAGTTGTCGGTGGTCTTACAATCATCGCGTCCATCAGACAAAGACACAGAAGCTTTTATCCTGCAGGAAAATGGGATAATTTCACATTTGTGACAAAGGTCCGACGGTTTTTTTTTAAACTATCTATACATGTAGGGAATGATAA
>JAQIYI010001562.1:0-11565 GCA_034700265.1 Polyzonium germanicum
TAGGGTCTGTAATTGGGGCATAGGGCCGTTTACCCCTCATCCATAAAATAAAATTAATAAAACCAACAAGTTCGACTTAGTAAACTAGCTTACAGTAAGCCAATCCCGGACGGTATATGTAGGCCTACTCACTTTCTGGAGTTGGTGCACACGGAACGCCATCGCCCTCGATAGAATAGCTGCAGACGACCCTCGTTGATGGAAGGGCCGTCGACGAGCCGTATGTCTGCCGGCGCCCTCTGAACTTCGTTCGGCTTATCGGTGAACCTCGTCATCCTGATGACGCCGCTCTCACGTCCCTATATTACATGATGCACAAAAATTAAGAAATATGTAATCCCAAATGAAAATAAAAAAATAAATCGGCCAGGGTCTATTTATTGAAATAGGCCTATCTACAATTTATACATCTACTCTATGCTCTATATAAATTTAATATAGACCTACTACTTAGGCCAATCGCATTTTAATTACCATTGTTGTTGGCCTAAAATTATACATGTAGGCCTATTCAGATTATTCACTCTCGGGTAACGAATCTGAATTTAGTACTGACTCGGCCCAGGTTGATCGAATATTTTACAAGTATTTTTTGCCGGAATGCAGTTTTGAAAGTCACTTTAGAAAAGGTGATCTTAAATTATTCACCTGAGCCAGCTTACTAAAATATTAAAGATCAGTAGGCCTAAGTTACTATTATCAACAAACAAGATTTTGTTTAAAAAATAGGCCTAGGCTAGATGACAATTTTATTTTTCCTTTTATTCCTTTTATTTATCCTTGCAGACCTGTTTTAAAACCTGCTTGGCGACAGTGAGTCATTCGCATGAGTTTTAAGATCTCAACTAGCGTTCACTCAAGTCTCAACTCGGACGAGCATAGCGTGATCCCAAAATAGTCTCAACCTGCCAGTGCTAAGTAGCCTTGCATAGGCTACATCAAATGCATGTACAATGTGTAGGCCTACCTTAGACGTCGGCAGGCCTACACGTGTATTATGAAATCAAAAGTGCGCTGAATAATTTCCGGCAAAATTTAAACAATGCAAAGGTCGCGTACGTACGTTGCCTACAATTGTCACCAATTAAGTCAATAAATATTACAATGGATTACGTGCCGGCCTACTCATGTATCCTGGCTACAGCAGGCTTAGGCGGCCTAGCAGAATAAATATAGGGTAAATCAGGCCTAGCAAAAACTCTGACTCACCATATTGAAATATGAAAGTAGAACTTATTAAATTTATTTGGCTCAATGCCAGCCGGCATTTCGACGTTTCGCAGTCATCGCAGAAATTCACACGTGAGTGATGTGACTCACGGCATGATACTTGGGGGATACACCGGCGTTAAATCTATCGAATAGGCCTTATGATAACGACATCGTTACACGCATTATTCATTCGTTAGGCAATAGGCCAGTTTATTAAAGGTGCGGATCAGTCATCGACCACTCTTGTTAGGTCTATGACTTTACAGGTGTATTAGGCATATAGGCCTAGGCCGATACATGTAAGGCCAATGAAGGAAATAGGCCTAATTTAATTTGAGGGCTGAATTCAGAGGTGCGAAAATATTCCCCCCCTCAGTGATAAATTTACCTCTTATTTTGTCCATCCTTTGTTTATTTTTTCAAATTTGGACAATAAACATTTTTTCTTACGGTACTTTGTGTCCGCAACAATTAGGCATGGGGACCTAGAGTAGGCCCAGGCTTCCATGAAAAAATAAGATATACAAAAAATAAAGTGTGAAAGGCACCAATAGGCTTTGTCTTTATTAAATGATTTCCCGCTCTTGTTTTCTATAGGCCTATTCTCCTTGGGGTAGAAAAATCTGAAACTCCGAATTCAACACTTTATACTGAACATTCATGTTTCATTCGTGTGTTGTTACATTTCTCGCAGTCGGCATGTGTCTATAGTGTCAATACTGTGGCCTAGGTCCAGGGCCAGATCTTTGGAGGACATGAAAATAAAAAAATAAAAATAGGCCCTACCGAATCGATTGGCTGCCGTAGGCTCAAAAATTAGATCAAGAAATTTAAGTAGGCCTATATGAAGGCATATGGAGCCGTTATATTTATTTACATGTAAAAAGGATACCATTGTAGCCGAAATAGTCTTGACTAGGCCATTGGTCAGACTGGAATGTGTCCCAGGAGGAAAATGTTTGCTGAAGTGTCAAAACATTGGTCATGTCCTATGGTTAACAAAATTAATTTTGGGGCCTCGAAATATTATTTCCGCAATCTTATAAAATACTTCTTATACTTGTTATTATTATTATTATTATTATAACTACATGTACACTGGCAAAGGGATTTAATCCCGTTACGCCTTACCAATAACTTGAGTGTTACATAATAATGAAATACACAAAACAGTGTTAAGTACGCAGTTATTAGTGTAAGGCTCATCTTCGCTCGTCGGACTTTTTTACCCCGACGCCCGACCAAAAACTTTGCTTGCCAATTTAATACAAAATTTCCGTAAAGCTCCAAATGCTCCAGGATTTATCCAGTAGGCCTAGCCTACTTACATGTATCCATGGGCGTGTGCGTACAGTGTAGCTAATTAATTTTAGACTTATTGTCGATCAAAGATTTGCCTAGGCTACATATCTTACGTTTGCCTTGAGGACTCCACGGACGGTGATGCCGACGCCTGCGACAAATTGAAGTTCAACTCCAGGTTCGATCCTCATCTCGCCCGTCTTTTCGATAACCACATTGCCAGTCACTCGATACGGACTCTTGTTGAGCTTTAGCGTTCGAATGTCTTCGATGATGCCGCCGAACATGTCCGTGTAGGGTGGCGGCGTGGCGCAAAACACGTTGACGCTCGCGTCAAACGAAGCGACGTAAAACCAGAGCATGGTGAACAGTAGAGTGGTGACGGCCGACATCTGTCTGCTACTGGATTTTGAGTGTGACCGACGAAACTTGTCACGGTCGTCATCGAAACGGACGTCGATCGTCGACGTTAATCGCGAATTTAATTGATCCGCCACGTCCATCGTCATGTTTGCGCGCATTCAAGGTCCTTTGGGGTAACGCTGTATAAACGTTGGCAGCCGCAGCAGCAGCTCACCTATGATGATGGGTCGATGGACACCTGAACAGGAATTGAGGCACAGGTTAAACGGCTGTGGCGGTTACTGCAGAACTATTTCTTCCTCTTCTTGTAGCAGCACATATTGTTGATTCGAGCTTGAAATCGTTGTGGATTCGAAACTCCCAATTAGTCCAGCTGATCCAGCCTGTTGAGAAGGTGAATAAATGTTGAACAAACAAGACAAACAGGGCGGGGTGCGCGTCCAACTACTTAGGCCTATTTGGATCAGCAAAGCGACTGAGACAGGTGGGCCTCTGGGCAAGTAAATAATCTTCATATCACAAGATGCGGTACCTTACCTAATATTCACCGGCTCCAGCGTCCTTCAGCGTAACTTTTAAATATTTGCCCAGAATACAATGCGACTTTCAAACAAATTTGGAGCACAAAAGCTTTACACAAAATGTCGCAAACATTTGAACAAGATAAGAAAATAAAAGATTGCAAGAAAAATAAATTCAAAATGGCGACGGCAACAACAACAGATCCGGATACTCAGGTGAGGCACGCACGTCACGTGACTTCAGGTGCGCTTGCCCATCTCAGCCAATAGAAAAGCTAGATTGCACTTCGTCATATCCGGTGGAATAAAAAAAATGATTCGTGACGTCACTCTAAAGTAGGCGGCCGTAGATGACGTCATTCACATTCCGTGTGATGACGTCATTTGGAAGATATCGCTAGTTCGCTTACAAACAGAAATGCATTTTGATGATTCATTAATTTGTAATTCGTTTTAATAAAAAAAGCTTTTTCTGGACTGCGGAAACGCTATCATTGAATTTGAAAAAAGAAAATGAAAACTAATTTGTGTAGTTTTTTTTTAAATCTTTCAAAATTAATACCGGTAATAAAAAAAATATGTTTCTTTTAATATACAATACGGGTAGTTACTAACGATTAAAACTGGCGAGGAAATACGAATAATCGATATTTTGACGACATTTAAAATTAAATTAATTTTATTTTATTTACTTATTTACTTTAGCTTTGTGGAGCCAAAATAGATAAATAAATGAAACAAATGTTATTAAAATTGTTGAAATTTACACAGGCAGCCAACAGTAGAATTAAATATAGAAAAGAAGTAAAGATTTGTGATTTTGTGGCGTTTTGTAAGGTCCTCTTCAAGTGTTGATTGCGCTATTCGTATATACTTGTATATACAAATGAAAGATATTTATTTATTTAGTGAATATTTAATATATTAAAAAAAAGACAAACAATGCTTAACATTTTATCAATAATTACAATCCACACACGCTAAGCAATGCGCTGCACTGCACTGCCAACCTAAAATACAAAATTCACAACTGCGCAATGTACGCATGTGCCGTGAACACTGATGAATGAAAATTCGACAACTCTTTGCTAAAGACTAAAACGAAAGTTAAAAGTAAAATAATAATAAGCTGTTTTACATATATAGGCTAAAAATAAAAGAAGAAATAATGAAAAAAAATGTTTTACAGTTTAAAAGCGTGTTTGCACTATGCGATCGGCCCAACGTGCGACGTCGTACGATTCGCAGTCGCACGAAAGTTTCATGCTCTAGATGGTTCACTTAAAGCGTTTAGTGCGAATAGGTGGCATTGATTGGAATCGTTTGTGGTACAACGTCACATGGCGCCCATATAATACGATTCTGTTTCTAGTCGGACATAGAAAACAAGAATTTTGATATCAATCCGACGACTTGAAAATTGACTGACATTAGCGTCGGACGACAGCAACGTCGGCCGATTTTAAGGAAAAATCGCACAGTGCGAATTAGCATTTATACGTTGCCTTTAGCAGTCTCGTCATCGACGTCGTTTTCCAATAAGCCGGCATGGAAGGTCAACGAGTTGGCGCACTCGGAAGTGTCGAACTGTCCGAGTATCTGACAGTGGTGATAAATCGTAGATCCATCCTCGGCGATCTCTTGGTAAACCATGGTGCCATTTTCCAACGTGATTTGAGGCGGAAGCACCGACGTCGTAAGTTCGACGCTGTCTTCGGCCGAGGCGGGAGCGAGCGAAGTCTGCACTTCCAGTTCGTTGTACGGTTCGGTGTCCATGAAAATGGGCATCTCGTCCATCAGCGACGAAGTTGTCGCCGTCACCTCCTCGTTGGCGAACGGAACTTCGGAGTGAAGTAGATATTCAGCCGCGATGGCAGCTTCGTCCACGGCCGTCGACAGAGCCTGGGCGTTGTGAGGCCGCGACCGTTTCTCGGGCAAGACCAGGTAACGATCATCCTCTTCGTCCAAGTCATCGTCGTCCTCATCCTCCTCCTCCTCCTCATCGTCGTCGTCGTCGTCGTCGCTGTCCGACGCCAACATTCGACCCATGGCAGCCTCGACGACCGGTACCTTTTCAACCCTGACGGCCGTCTGCAGTGTCGACGACGATCGTTCTTTCTTTCGCTTCTTGACGACCGCCATCGGCCGTTCCTGCATCAGAGCCACGCCGTGAAAATACTCAGCGATGAATCGTTTCAGAGTGAGCATCTCGTTCGGCAGATCTGGCAGCTTGTTCAGAGTTTGTCTGGCAGGAAAGTTCCACAGCTGCCGGACGATGTTGTACGCAACGTGGCTCTCGTTGTCGATCACCTTGCCGAGCGCTAAAATGAACGGAGGCCAACGAACCAAACGCTTCCGCTTGGTTAGGCGCACTTGTGTTTCCACTAGCTTCAGCGAGACACCTGATAGCGATAATAAGCAGATTCACTAAGTTAAATATATTTTTCAAAATAACAATTAAAAAAAACCGATTAGTATAGATTTATAGAAGGTGACATTCATACGGGTGACGTATTTGCCTACCAGCATGTTCAGATTAGAAAAGTTAACTGAAATTGAATATTTTATTAAGGTGGCTCAGGCGGTCAATTTTTAATTATTGTCTTTAGTCTATTAATTTACTAGCGTCATGGGCATTTTTTGCCTTTTGCTAGTTATTAAACAATAACAAGAGTTATGAACTCATGACAATAGCTCGCCTTCTGGTGCATGTACAAGAGCTCGTAATTGCAGCATCTATACATACCTTTGAGATAGTTAGGCAAAACCTTCTGGATGACAATGTCCTCATTTATGTTCATATCCCTTAAGTCCGTGACCTGCTGTCGAAGATTGTCGGCCGTCTTGTTGAGCTCATTGAGGCGCGTCCGCAGCAAACTGATTAGTTGACGTTGCTTCGCCAAAGTGAACGGAGACGTGATATTGAGATCCCCGTTGAGCTGTTCCTCCTCCTCGACCTTGTCAGCGTTTTGCCGGACGAGCTGCGAATTGGCCGAGGGCAACTCAGGGAACGAGTTGCAACCGACCGCAGCGTCGTTCGTCGCCACCTCGCAGCCTACCGACGCGTCTTTCGCCTCCACCGTACAGCCTACCGACGCATCGCTGGTAAAGAGCCTGTCGTAGACAGTCGACGCGTCCCTCGTCGGCAAGTGGCACCCGACTGAGACGTCCCTCACGGAGATGCGGCAGCCGTTAGAAGCATCCCTCATTGTGACGGCGCAGCTGACAGACGCATCCTTCGCCGGCACACGGCGGCGACAACCAATCGAAACGTCCTTTGTTTTCACGACATAGCCGACGCTCGCGTCTTTTGTGGACACACAGCAATCGACCGACGCATTCTTCGTGGGGACGACTGAGAACCGGAAGGCATGTCGGACGAGTGTGGGAAACGTTTGCGGCAGGCCGTTTTCCTTCACGTGTCGGAATTTGCGACGATGAGGAGCAGGAGATGGCGTCTTGGCAGTTCCGTTGCACTCGTGCGCATTACTGCCGCCAGTAATTACGGCTGCTGGAACAGTTTGCACGAATGGCGGCGGTGATCGACGGTGCGGTGGCACGAAGTGATCGTCGCACAGATGGCACGGACTGTGATACGGAGGATCTGATTTGCCCAATAAACGATGCCTTGCGTGGCAAGCTGACAACCAATCGTGACACCTGTGAGAATGAAATAAAAACTATTTAACCGATTACGTCACGAAAACACTAGGATTAGTCATCGATAGAGAAAAATTTGAAAACAAAAATGTGAAAAATCTCTAACGATGCAGGAAAAATCGAAAAACCAGGCTGACATGTAAAAATGGTCTTTGCATAAGACAACCAATTTTCTGCTTTTCATTCGGAAATTTTACAAAACTAGTCAATTAGTAATCGATATTCCTATGATATTTTTGGTCCAGTTTCTAAGTCACCACGTGTTACCAACCTTTGGTTGAGCTCGTTGGTGACGAGGAGCGAGTGGCCACGATGACATTTGATTTGAAACACGTTGGGGGCTATATTAACCGGATCCGTCGTTGAAGCACCGCACTTTGCGCAGAATTTTAGCTCCTCCAATTCAGTGCCAACCAAGGTCACCGATCGCACGAACAGCCGGTGATATGAACACAAATCGGAATAATCAACTCCAAAATTCAAAACCTGAATATCGACAAAGTAATTCGTTTTGTGAGAAAAGAAACGAGACACTCATCGTTTCCTTCTAATAATTGTCCGAGCGAGCGAAGGATACTAGCAGCTGTCCGTCTGCTCGCACTTAATGACGTAATCGCACTTGAACGTAAAATCACGTGACAAACATTGCTCAAGCCAATGACTCTCGTTTGTCTTACTCAAGTCAGCGTATTGCACGTCAGAATTGCCATTATACTCTATTATTGATCGCACGCTTAATCGCGTAATCGATAATCGCTTTCAATGGAAACTATCACGTGCAATCGCTGACCTAAGCGTTTCATTCTTGTACTTGCTTAAGGCAGCATGGTGTGATGTGATGTCGCGTGCTCCTATCACTCGGACAAATAATAAGCAAAACCCTTATTTACGAAAGTTGTCGCGTCAGATGATGATGAAGTGGCTGAGGATATCGATGGATGAGATGACGACGAAGCCAAAGCTGGAGATTCTTGAGAACCGACCATTAGAGCTTTCCTTTCGCTAACAAGCATGCTGTTCTCCATCAAAGGCTTTTGCCAGAAATGAAATCAAAATTAGAACATCATATTCACACCTCTAGGATTATATTTATGGAAATATGTCTTGGAAAATTAAAAAAAACTGTTTAAACAAATATTCACCACATCCATGGCTGAAGAGTTCTCCGGACAAAATGGCTGATCTGAAGGAACTGGTAGCTTGTAATCTAACATTCAATATTTTAAAATGAAAATGAATCAAATCCATGTTAGACTCAGATCTAATTAAAACTAGAAATTTCCAAGTTAAACTTAAAAGTTCACCTTTGATGAGATACCAAGGACAAGAGGAAACATCGAATACAGAAGGAACGGCACCGCTATTCAACTTGGACCTGTGTGCGATTAAAAACAATTATAACAACCACGTTAGAATTTATTGTAATTTGGCCTAGGCCACTTTGGCGTTAAATGGAAGATTGCGACCAATTATCATAAAAAGTAACGATTTAAAAAACGAATGGGATGGTCACCTGTCGGAAGGATCTGTGAAGTCGACGATCTTGAAATGCGCCGAACAGATCCGGAAAGATTCATTACCATTCAACTCGGCGGAGTCGACTGCCGTCCGAATACTTTTACGTCTGGTGAATTTGGCCCACAGTTGACTACGCAGGCGGTCGGAGGGAAAGCGAAAAAACTTCAAGTGCCTGGCGTTCCGGGAGGTGACCGGACATCCGTGAACGTAGCAGTTGAGGAGTTTTTTGCGTCCGGATCTCGTTGATGGCAACGTATCGCCCGAGTTGGTGATTGCGTCAACTGCCGAGGACTCCATGGTGTCATCCACCGTCCGAGTGTTGTTCGAGGTGTCGGAAGTGTCCGCTTGATACGGCGTCGTGTCGGCCGGTGTAGTATCCATCCTGGAGTCACTATCCTCAGTTCCATTAACGTCGTCTGATGATATTTTCTTCATTGCCTTCAAAAAATGCAACCCATGGAATTTGAGCACCCACATTCTACAATTAGATGCAAATGTTTAAATTTTAAAACGACCTAAACACATTTACAAGCACGCAGATCAACTCGTTGGTCTAACATGTACATTCTAACATACATTCCTCAGTTTACTTGTCTTGCACTATTTGCATCCAAGAGTCTAGCTTACAGTATTTTTAATTTCCACTGCAACTGTACCGAGTAGCTAGTAATGGGCGTCTCAATGTATTGCTAGCTGGACAACTTACACCTGATAATAAAGGATTATGCATGAAAAGCGTGGAAGCAGACGATTTTTGCGTTTGTCCTTGGCCGGTCTAGGCCTAATTAATTCCGACACATTTTTGTTTTGCGTGGCCTATGCAGCGCGCTGCGCGCTAGCTTGCTGCCAGCTGCGCTGCACACTCATAGTAATTTTGCACCAATTGTAGGCATATACTGTGAGGTGACAGACAAACAAACCTCCTGATAGCGGTTAACTTATTTTGCTGCAGAAAATGGCGCGGTTCGATCTACCCTCCCCTCCCCCTCGCCTCTCTCCTAACTCATTTCCCACGGAATCGTTGTTCAACTTACGTGCTTTGGACTTATTGGACAGCAGATATTTAAATTAACTCCACACATGATGTAGCACAACATGTCAGCATTGAGACGCGCGCCCGCCCGCTTACATCCGAAGATGGAAAAAGGATTGAATTAGGCCTACTTTACGTTTTCATGGCGTTGCGTTAGTCCTATTTTGGCGCGTCGAAACGCAGATCCGCATCGGAGTAAACTGGATCGAGAAGTCAACTATTCTGACGTCAAATACTCACACACTGGTATTTTCTCTATCGTTTCACACTGATTTTCAGATTTTCAAAGCGAAATTTCCAACATTTAAGCGGGAAAAACAAGGCGTAATTACACTTCAACAATAACTGCAAAATAAAAAAGGCGAGCGTCACGAGCGATCGAGTCGAGCATACCGTGCGCACTTAACGCTCGTAATAACATAGAAAAGTTCCGAACTACGATCGTTAAGTTGAATGTAAAGAAAACAATGCTTACAGAGTGGCCTCATTTTAAGGGGGGTCTCAGATCAAAACAAAAACAATAAACAAAATTAATAAGTGGAGATTCCTCATTGAAATTACATAAAGTAACAACTAATAAAATGATTATAGCCTAACTAGAGTTAAAATAACCATTCTAAATTAATTATATTACAAACAAACAAATAAATCTAAACAATAAAAACGCGCTGCGCGTAAAAAACAAGTCGGCCTAGATTTACAACCAATCAAATAAAAAACGAATTTTAGAAAAATGAATTTTAGAAAAAAATCATAAGCCTAAATTGCCAGTTATAACTAATTAGAAAACTAAACACAATGAACTATACTTTAATTATCAACTATAAATTAGAATTCTAAACTTTAGAGAAAGTAATAATTACAACCATTGAATAATATTTCAATTCAAATGTATCGGTTAAATAAAAGATTTAGAAAACTATTTTTTGTTGTTGCTTACTTTGAATTGAACTCTCAACTCAAACACGATTTATTTTAATTTTTTTTTCATATACAGACTAATTAACAGTTGAATGTAAATATGCACGAAATATTAAGTTTTTTGTTCTTGTACCGTACGGTCAATTATATATTGTTTTCTCTCTCTCTCACGCCAAACCTAAATAAACAAGAGTGAAATAATTTAAAAACTAACACCAGTGTTTTGTTTCTCTTCCGAATTAGATCACGTGAATGCACAGGCCAACTACGCTTCCATATTAGTTAACTAGTCCTTTTCAATTAATCATCAATTACACAATTACCGTAACTAAGAATTGACTTTTGGTTTTGTATAATAGAACTATTAACGTACGTACACCTGCTACAAGAATGAGGATAAAGTTGGCACAGAAAAATAAAATAAAATGCTAATTTTTAAATATCTTGTTTTTCAAAATTTGCAAAAAAAAATCCAATCATCAAGTATTTATATAATCTAAAAAATTTAAAGTCTTCATCCGGTATATTAATTAACGTCGTTGACACAGACTAATGTTACTGTTATTATTCTTGAATAAAATCCGACTCAATCAAAAAAAAATATTAAACAATTGTGAACCTTTACGTTTTTTAAAACGAGAAAAATACGATCGAAAGTACTTTTGGCGCGCGCGTCATGTGTTAAAAAGGCGGAGCATGCATGCATAGCGTTTAAAATAAGATATACTCAAATTCACACAAAAATATACCCACGATTATTTTAGATGCTTTTTTTAAAACAATTAAGTCAAAAAATAAAAATTAAATCAATAAAAAGTTATAATTTAGTAGGTTTTAATTTAAATAAAATTTACACTTACTTGTGGAAATTCTATTCTTAAATGATAACCTATTAAATTATGACGGTTTTTACACACGCTTTAGAAATTAAAAATTCTGCGTAAAATGCAAACCCAACCCACACACACACATAAAAACAGACACGCATACATACACACAAACAATTAACAGATATAATATTTATATATTTATATA
>JAQIYI010001563.1:0-11557 GCA_034700265.1 Polyzonium germanicum
TGTCATCCTCAACTTCCGTCGTCCTGTCGTCCGTCGTCCGTCGTTGCAAATTGTCGTTAGTGTGAAACCAGGGTTATGAATAACAAATTGCGTCTCCCGCTCACATTGTCAGATTGCCTGGCGTCGCGTGTTCGCGCTATCTTGACTTTTTTTAAGAGTTTGCCTTCCCTACCCAACAAGTTTTTTTCTTCGTCTTTATCAAGGATTAAATCCCTGGTTAAAATCTGGGGGTTAACCTGAGGGCCCAGGCTGTATTTATGGTTTGCAACAGCAACAACAATAAGATACGAGCAAGATTCGTAAAAAATCCTTTAGAAAATAGTGATAACATATTTTTTGCAGGATGATTTAATAAGGTGCGAGGCGGAGCTTGTTTCCTTTTGAGAAAACACAGTCTTTCTTTTTATCGACTGTCTAATAAAAGACTTGAATCCAACAACCTCTCAAAACGATTGTACACGTATATAATGGCAAGAAATACTCTCAAAAGTATCAACATATTCCTGGCATTGTATTTTTCGTCTTTTTCATGCACATGTAGGCATGTGGTCAAATACCAGTAGGCCTAGGCCTACTGCTAGACAATTATTAAAATCCATTCACTCGACAATAAAAATCCATTCACTAGACAATAAGATCCATTCACAAATCAATAAAATCCATTCACTAGACGATAAAATGTCACAATTTAGCATTCAATGAATATAACCAAGGGGAGTGCGTTGCAATCAGCCGAAAGCCGTCGTCAACTTGCATTGATCGCCATTTTGAAATTCAAAATGGATTCATATACCGCTAACTAGCCTTGTATTAAGACCTAGTTCAAATTTGAATATTTCTAAATGCATGCTGTGCCCGGGCTTAAATCGATAATTTGGGGGCATCTGGTCATTTTTTTGTACTTTTCTACCATTTCTGGTCATCAACGATCCGCGCCCTAATTAGTTTTCGCCGTTTTGTGAAGATCACGTTTTGTAGACGGCTGCACGCACGCTGCCACGCATGCAAGGGATTAGGGGCGTTCGGGCTCATTTGGTCAACACCCAGGAGGCATATATTTCTCAACTGTTCTGGTGATCTTACCTGATGGACCTTCCTCGTACAGTTTCGACAGACTTCGTCCTTCTATTCTTTGGCAGTATATTGCACCTCCTTTTATATTTTTTCTTTACTTTGGCCTGACGGCTAAAGATAGCGTGACTTTTAGTTCGAGAAGGACTATATTGACAAGGGGGTGATTCTGTCTATTTTTTTTCTCCTTTTGTTTTATTTTCCTCCTGGTTTTTCTATTTTCCTTGCCGTGAAAGCTGTAAGCCGGTGGTAGTTCTGTAGGACTTTCGACGTTAATCTTTGCGGAGGGCCGGGTCTCTAAGGTCCGGCGATCTTCATGGTCCTTCGAATCCCCTTAATGTCCTCGCCGTAAGATATTTCAATAAATACGACAGCTTACGTGGTCCCAGCCGCAGACAACAGATGCGCACTTTTTTTTATTCATTTATTCTGGACTTAACTCTGTGAGCAGTCTGAAACTGGTACTTTAATTGTATAGTCTGGCCGGCGAAAGACCACGTACGTACTAGGTCGCGTCTCCAGCCTGAGTCTTGCCCAGGTCTCTTAAATGGTTACTCTAGTGAATTCAAGACGAAGAAGAAAGAAACTACTACGAGGAAATTTTATTTGGGCAAACCCTCACCTTGTTGTATTTTACTATTTTTTATACATTTGCCTCAGTGAATCATGAAACGATCTCTCCACATTGTTCCTGGTTGTCTACTGGATTAACTTGGACTTCTGCTTTATTATGTTTGCGAGTCTCCAAACTCCAAACTATCATTTTGGCCGAAAGTTAGTAGTTAGTCTAAGATGCCAGTTTTGAAGTGAATTGGCAATTTGCATCATCTGAAAAGCCAAGTTGGCCTCAAACAGGATTATATTTAGAAGAATAATTATAATAATGGCAATTAATCTTATAATTCGTCATTAGAAATGCGACTTTTCAGGCCAGTTGGAGTGACGAACTCCTTAGAAAAGCTTTTTATATTTAAAAATAAGCATGCATCAGCTTTCTAAATTTAAATTAAGTGTAAGTCGATGTTTTACGACCGCACCAACACCCGAGCCAGCGTATGCCTAAGGCTGGCGTACACTGGGTAGAGTTAAGTCTTGTCCAAGGTCCTGATTTAATCTTTTGGCAGTCAAGCGAATGATAAATTATGCCCGTTTTCATTTTAATAACTAACCTATTTTATTCATGGTGTGAGCTCATAACTTAATAAAACATTCTTGCAGTAACAATGATTGTATCCTGAGGAACAGATAGCTACACATATTTGTACTTGTATATCTAATGCAATGAGTCAAGATTCTCGATCCGGCATCACTCGCATAAGTTTTATTCGACCTAACGACTTCAGTGAGATGAATAACCAAACAGTTCTTGGTGTTGCTGGGTGCTGACTGCCAATGGCAGTAGGCACTACGCTGCGGCCAAACATTTAATATACTGTAGGCCTACGTCTATAAAAACTAGCCTTACTGGTACACAATGTAATCAGTAGAGACCGGATTCGTATGCAATTTTATGTTCTGTTGGCAGACAGTTGGAGCTAGTTAGAAACGCGTCTTGAAACCCTTCTATCCAAGCCACCGAATCACATTGGAATATTTTGCAAATTTTCCTCTTTTTTGGCATATTTTTATTTAACACACTGCAAATGTATATTTTATCTTAAAAGACAATTTTTCAAGAAAAAAAGAAAAGCCTTTTTAAACAATTTGAACGATTTGTGAATTATATAATAGGGTTTTCTGTCGAATTTACCCGGCGATCTAGTTATCAGTGCAAAAAAAAAACCGTCTACGGTAGGCCAATATTTTTTAATGGGCCTCGGCCTACATGTTTTGTTTCCTTCCCCCCATTAAATCTTAAGCATATGCCACGGTCTAATGAAAAACCTTGAGAAAGCTGTACGCGTAGATTAAAAGATATGTATTCATGAAATTATATGTTTGCAAGAGTTGTTTGACGAGAGTCGACTGAAGATTGCAGAAATCCATCAGGACTTCTGCCACAGTGACTTAATGAGACCACTTTTGCTGATGCGGTGACCCTGCACCACACTCTTCGTGACCTTACAAAGTGTTAGGTACTTAGTGAATCTTCATTCTTGTGGCCACTTTTCGAATTACATTATTGCAAGGCCGTGACTCGATCTCTAGTTCAACTTTTACCAATTTTCTCCCACTATAATTCAAAGAGGTGAGTTTTTGTAGGCTTTAGCTCTTCAAGTGCTCAAAACCTTTTGGTGTCAATGAACCATTAACCTCCTCATCTAGCAACTCCCCCCCCCCCTCGCCTTCTTTTTTTTCTCCGCCACTAGAACAGACAATGTCTCTTGGTGTTTCAAATGTTTGAAAACGATGGCCTCATTTGTCTCGGGCCTATTCATTGCGTTTAATTAAAAATTACTTTATGCTAAATTTATATGTTATTTGTCGATTTGAATTTGTTATTTTCAGGCTCATGTTGTCGCCGCCTTTGAACAATCCTTATCCAACATGACGAACCGTTTGCAAGCGTTGACGCACACTGCGGAGCAAAAGGTCACGAATTTAAAATTCTTTTTGCGTTTCGCGTTGCAAGTTTACATCTAAAGTTTCAAAGCAGAAATATTTCGCTGTGCATGCAGTTATTTTGGCTTGAAATTGTTTTTTATGGTTATTATAAATATGCTAGGGCACCCGCGCCCACAAGTGGGCGCTCATGGGATCACTCAAAGCAAAATGAGAGACCTCTTTTAAGGATGAAACTGTTTTTATGGTGACCCTGTTGACTAAACACGGTCTGTGGACTTCCGGTTTGCCCAAATACACTTAAAATAGTTTTAGACAACTTCCAGGTGGCCCTTTGGACTTATGTGGACAACTTCTGGTTGGTCACAGACTAGTCTTAACAGGAGTTTTTTTGCGGGAGAAATCAAACTATTTTGCGGGAGAAATCAAACTATTTTGCGGGAGAAATCAAACTATTTTGCGGGAGAAATCAAACTTTTTTCCGTAAAATTGATTACAAACAGACACACCATGTTTATATATAGAAGGTAGATAGATAAGATAGATTCTTTTTCTAAAGGACTCTGAACTGAACGAACTGAGGTCCACGATAGAATCGTTGAGAAAACAAAGCGCCGAAGCTGGACTCACGTCGGCCAATTTTACGTTGGCCCTGGAGTCGCCTCAGTGTTTCAGAAGGACCATGGGCAACGGTACGCTTCTAAAGCTTGATTTATTTGATCGGAGGTTTGACTTTATTTAAAGATGATCTGTTCAATTCCGCTGCAGGTTCGTCGCACGAGCATCGCATGAGCCGCCAGTTGTCCACGGACAGCATGTCCAGTATTAACAGTCTGTCCAGCGTGGCGTCGCACAAGAGCAGCGAAACCAACAGTGCCAGCAGCAAAAGCAAGAAAAAGAAGAAGGGTTGGGTGGGTAGTAAAATTATCAAGTTAATGCGTTTGTGCAGAGTGTAGTTATGTTTTTTTAAATACGGTATATATTTTGTATTTATTTCCATTCCCTTTAGCTGAGGAGTTCTTTTACGAAGGCTTTTTCGCGTGGAAAAAAGAACAGGAACGGCTCGCTGTCGGACGTCGAAGACATGCGACAAATGCAGTCGGACACGTCCACGCCCAACTCGCCTCTCATGAATACTCCGCATCTGATGAACGGCAACGCTGCTGGGATCAAAACGTCCCATTCGTCATCTGCGTGAGCTCTCAAACCGTCATGCATTAGTTCTCACTGATCGTGGTTATCAGTGTCGATGCTAACAGTGCGGTGATTTATATGTGCTCAGTATTTACGACAAAGAGGACGATCCGATGGCGCCCGAGGTGGTCAAGGAATTGAAGAAGCAACTGCGCGAGAAGGACATGGTGCTGACTGACATCCGTCTGGAAGCTCTGTCGTCAGCTCACCAGCTCGAGTCTCTCAAGGAAACTGTGACAAAAATGAGGGTCCGTCTATCTCTTCGTAGATAATTCCCGATTTTATAAGGCATAGACCGTTTTCTATTGGGCAATATTTTCATTTTGGACTGACAAAACATTGACCTTGCAGACGGAAATGCTAACTTTAAAGTATGACAACGAGAGGCTTCAGCGCATGGTATCGACGAAATCGTTGACCTCGTCGCAGAGTTCCTTGAACACGACGGACGCCCAATCGGAGAGAAGACTCAGCTCAAACGAGATGTCGGCTCCGCCAAGTTTAGGTAACAGAAATGACAGAATCTAATTTTAAATTTAGCAAGGTCCAGATGTTGTAATCTCCATTTTGACTTTCTGGTGCCCAGATTTGTTCTTGTCCGATGTTACACTGGACAGGGACGGTAAAAGGGTGACCGTGTCTATCTACCTCAACTGCCACGGTGACAGCGATAAAAACTCCGCAATTGCTGAGGTCAGCAACTCAACATTTAATTGGTTAGATACTGATCACTTTAAATTAAGTTTTAATCCTTGAACCCATGCCTGGGATATCATCAGGCATCGTCAACGACCGAAGTGCAGGTCGGCGCCGTGTTCGTCTCAGGCAAGACGAAATGGGACGTTTTAGACGGAATGGTCCGACGCTCGTTTAAGGAGTACATCCTTAGGGTGGATCCGATTACCAATCTGGGCCTAAACACCGAGAGCGTTCAATGCTACCAGCTGGGCGAAGTCCTCATCTCGAAAGGTATTTTATTTCCCGGCGTTTCAAAAAATTATATTTTTTTCTTTATTTCTTAATTGATTTTTTTTCATATTATTCCCCATCAGAATCGGAACTGCCAGAGCTTTTGCCGTGCGGTTATTTGGTTGGCGAATATCTGGCCATCAAGGTCACCTTGAAAGGTAGATTCTTACCTGTTGGGTTTTTTACGTTCAAGATTGACCTTCCCTAAACATTTAATCGTTTATTTCAGGTACAAAGCAGAACAGCGTCGATTCTCTCGCATTCGACACGTTGATACCTAAGGCAATCGTCCAGCGCTACATCTCGTTGCTTACTGAGCATCGCAGGATCATTCTGTGTGGACCGAGCGGCACTGGAAAGACTTATTTGGCGCACAAATTGGCCGAATTCCTTGTGTTGAGGTATGTCTATCCCTGTAAAAAATTGTTATTTAAATAAAAATTGCCTAGGCCTAGTGGCATTTTAAATCTATTTGAAAAAAATACAAATTTTATGATTTTTTTTATTTAGATCGGGTAAGCAGTTGACTCCTGGTTCCATTGCTACATTCAATGTAGACCATAAGTCTGCAAAGGAGCTGCGCCAGTATCTATCTAATGTGGCTGAGCAGTGTGAGAGCAGGTAGGCCTGCGCATTTAAATGCTTTGTATTCCTAAAATAGGCCCAAGATCATTAAACTGTGATTAGAATATTATTTTTAATTTTTAATTAAATCTTTTTCTTTTATTTTGTTTTTTCTAATCCCTTTAGTAATGCGTCCGATTTGCCCAGCGTGATAATATTGGATAACTTGCACCACGTCGGTTCACTTGGTGAAGTCTTTAACGGTTTCCTCAGCGCCAAATATCAGAAATGGTTAATACACCTTTTGCTTAGAAAATTGGAACGATTATTTATTGTACTTAAATAATTTGATGATTTCACTTTTTTTGAAGCCCCTTTATCATCGGCACGATGAATCACACCACTTGTTCCACTACGAATCTGCAATTGCATCACAATTTCAGGTGAATTCCATTTACATTTCACAATTTTTTTTGTTAAATTGTTTTGAGTATAATGCAAATCTGTGAACGGTGTTTCTGGCTGCTTGGTAGGTGGGTCCTCTGTGCTAATCACATGGAGCCAGTCAAGGGGTTTCTTGGTCGGCATCTGAGACGAAAGCTGGTGGAGTCCGAAGTTCGCAACAACGCTCGCAATACCGATCTCGTCAAAGTCATCGACTGGATACCGCAAGTTTGGTTACAGTTGAACAAATTTCTGGAGACACATAGCTCTTCAGATGTCACCATAGGTCCGTTAGCATTATGCCAGCTCTTCGCTTAACGCAACGCATTTTATGGTTATTTATTTGATTGTTGTGAAATTGAAATGTCGATTGCTCGCATTTGTTTAGGCCCTCGTCTATTTATGTCATGCCCTATCGACATATCAGGGTCTCAAGTGTGGTTCACCGATCTCTGGAATTATTCGGTGGTGCCTTATCTGTTGGAGGCCGTTCGCGAAGGACTCCAAGTACGTTTCTATTTTTCGAAATCGATTGTTCTAGGCATTAACTTGCATTGTTTTAATCTTTTTTATTAATAGTTGTATGGAAGACGCGCTCCATTTGAAGATCCAGCTGATTGGGTCATTGAGTCTTATCCGTGGTTGTCCAACGGCCCCAGCTCGATTGATTGGCCTTCTTTGCTTAAACTGAGGCCAGAGGACGTGGGCTACGAAGGTCATCCAGGACCCGGAGGTGTCGGTGGCAAGCCGGCATCCTCTAATCAGGGCGATATCGATGGAGATCCTTTGGTAGTTTGAATCTTGTTGCTAGTTTCAAAATATACATCTTCAAGGATTTCGATTATGCCTAGGTAGCAAGAATGTTTGTTTTTCTTAGAAATTCCTTCGCATTATTTGTCCTTTATTCTTAGTTCAACATGTTGATGCGACTTCAAGAGGCGGCCAGCTACTCGAGTCCGCACAGCAACGACAGCGACACGACGAGTCTGGATAGTCACAACAGCAGTCTTCAAGCAGAAGACGGTGGGTTCGGAGGCGGAGGTGGCGGCACGGGAATCGAGTCATCTCTTTGAACCTGTTTCGCTAAGGGAGGAATATTCCGTCTCCCAGACACAAAGAAGCCTTTGCCAAATGAATTAACCTGGAACATCATCCAAATAGTCTTCCCCGCGTATCTACGTCTCCTGTTTCTTTTACCCACGGCGAGTGTTCTACGCTTTGTGTCTTAAAAACAACACCGCGGGAACCATTTTTCCTCTCCCACATATTGTAGTTTTTTGTTTTGTTTTTGTCAGCGCCAAAGATTCTTTTGTGTGGTTTCACCCGCATCCATCACATCAAAGAGATGATTATTATTTTATTTTTTTCTCTCTAAATGTCTGTATAGGTCGATCGCCTCGTTCTTTATACGAGATTTTTGTACAGTTTTTTAATTTATATTTAGACACCAATGATGATGATAATAATAGTATGATATTAATAAATGCCTTCTTAAGAAAGACGCTTTTGTCGAGGTAAACAAAGAATGTTGACTGGAGAAAAAGAAATTAAGAAAAGATTTGACAGATTTTAATTATCTATTCAAGCATTTTTTTATACTCGTACCAAGGATAAAATATGGCTGCAGTTTTAATTTCGGTCTCGCTTTATCCTAAAATTAATTTAAATTATCTCTTGCTAACAGGTTTGAGCTTGAAAGTCTTTCTGTGACGTTTAAAATTTCAAAAAGATTGCTTCTCGGCTTTACTACATGTACAATTGTGTATCTTAGTTAAGTGAACTTTAGTTTTAATTCATTCACGTTTTCTTCCTCCTCTGCAGTTGTTTTGACGGCTCTTGAATGAATGCTCGCCACTTCCTGTCAGAGGAATTTCGACATCCGATCTGTCTTTTCTGCACCGAATCAAAGGTTGGTCACAGGTAGGTTTTCTCAAATAATTGCTTCCGCTTTGTAGTTTTGTTTCCTTTCTTTGGATGCTTTTGGTGACGCGTGCTTGGTTTTTTTTGCAACATGTTTCGCAGTTATACCGGTAGCCGTGGTATGCTTGCCTTGTTGGTGCTTTGGAATGCTTTGTCTTGCCTTATGCCTGCAAACGGGTGAGTTTAATATTTCTAAATATATTACTGTATGCTTAATATATTACTGTCCTAAGTAGACTTAATATATTACTGTCCTAAGTAGACTTAATATATTACTGTCCTAAGTAGACTTAATATATTACTGTTTTAAGTAGACTTTTGTATTATGCCTGATGGTATCTATCTCTTATCACAGCAATGGCTTGAAGGACATGCATGTTTTGCAATATACAGAATATCCTATGAATTTGTTTACTGGTTTCGATCCCAGTGTTACTTAACCATAAGTAGGTTACACTGTGTAGAGTAAATCGTATTGCTAGCCCTTTTTTCGCTTTTATATATTTATCTGTTTATTATAGGGCATACGTGTAGACCTACTGTTTTTTTTATTTCATTTTACTTTTTATTTATTCATTTCCACTATTTTTTTATTTTATTTGTTTCACTCTTTATATTTGGCGGCATGCGGAGTCGGATTGAATAAACCTGATCAGTTTATTAAGTATGGGCTTGTCACCATGCCAACTGGCAGCCCATAAATGGACATATGCATGTACATGTACGAGTATATATGCGTACTAACGAAAGTGTAAAAAGTGCGCCCTTAATTGAGTAAGCAGTTAAGTACTCTTGTTGGATGCAGTGTTCGCTGTCATCCGGTTGTCGTTTCCGGTGAGCTCGAAAGGAGATTGGCTGGTTCGCTTCTCGTTTGACTCTTCCAAATAATGCAATATAAGGGAAGGGAAGGGAAGGGAAATTATTTTCTTTGAGAAGTGAATTCTCCGCACTGTAATGGCAGTTGCGGGCGATGACTTCATCGCTATGGAGGGGCGAAACGCGGGAATAGGAATAGGAATAATGGGAGAGCAGAAAGGGAGTCGCCTATCTAGATGTTGGTTGGTTCGCTTGGTTGCCCGGTGATCCTGTATGACGAGAGTAGCCGCTTTTTTATTAGATCTAAT
Source organism: Polyzonium germanicum (assembly GCA_034700265.1). Lineage (NCBI taxonomy): Eukaryota > Metazoa > Arthropoda > Diplopoda > Polyzoniida > Polyzoniidae > Polyzonium > Polyzonium germanicum. The sequence goes on from JAQIYI010001563.1 coordinate 9,789, forward strand.
CTTTCTTCTCTCTCCGCGAGCATCATTCTGGCAGCGAACAACATCGTTTCTGTCTGTTGTCTGTGTGCTAAAATCTCGCGATGGCGATGGACGTCATGAAAAGGGCGCGCGGAAAGACCAGAGCACAGGCGAGTGTGACCCAGTCGCGAATTTTTCCGGATCTGCACAGAAATGATGATTCAAAAATGACGAGTGCTGGTTGTTGTAAGGAGCAGGCGTCTGAGAAATTAAGGACAAGGCTAAAAAGCAAGCCTTAGGACAATGAAAATAGTTTCACTCTTTCCCCTTATGGTGCATTTGTCCTTTTGACATTTTTTTCTTCCTTCTGCTGCTGCTGCGTGCAGAAAAGCCATCCCTCCTCTGAAATATCTGAAATATGCCCGGAATTGTGGTGTTCAATCGGAGGTGGGCCGTCGGATCCGACGATTTGGTCGTACCGGGCATTTTTCTCTGCGTCTTGCACATTATCTGGTGAGTTTAGCCTTGAAGACAAGCGCAGCTCATTTGTCTTGCCACGCACGCAACGATTTGTTTTATTTTAATTTGAAATTCACGACCTGGATTTCTGGCTAAGCTTAGTCACGCACACCGTGTAGTTAATTAGTTTAACAATGAGCTCCCTAATTATATTTGTCTTACGGTGCTTTTTAGTTTAGCGGAAGCGACGAATTTACTGAACAGCCGTCGATCTCAATATGGATCAATCAATATAGGCCCAGATATAAAAAAATATTTTTTATTCAAATGTCAAACGTTGTCCTCGACGATGAAAAGGGAATTCGATGAAACATTGTGACACAAATGTTACAAAATAGGCGATCGATCGATATCTTAATTTAGATCGAGACAATGTTTCACTATAGGCTTCATCGCGTTATCTTGTCTTTGTTTTCAATTAATTGCTATCAACAATCTGGCTGATAGTGTGCATTTAATCATTTTCATTTTGCTATTAGGCTATTAGTTACATCTAAAGTTGCTTCTTTTAGGTTGCGGCTACGCTGGGTATTATGCAACATAGTTCGACATCTGCTTTTGACCTTTTGACCCATCTTTTGCCTCGGTCGCGTGCGAATTCAGCTCAAACTGTACTGCCCGGCGAAAGTGCGCAATCACTGCAAGCACTCTAAAAGGTTTTTTTGTATATTTTGTTTATTTTTTTTTTTATAAAAAATAAGATTCGCATGTTCACCCACAGTGTATTCGTTATTTACTGTTTTGTTTAGTGTAGTGTCGAGACTGGCGTGAAGCTCGGCGATATTTCTATGGAGTGAACATTTAATTATTTTAGACGTAGAAATAGCGGAGTAGCTGCATGTAGATGCAGGCTAATACATAAAACTAGAAGAAAACTCGTAAATACCTACATTGGGGGAAAAAAAGGAAACAAATAGAAACACAGCGGTGAGGCTTATGGGATTTGTTAGTTCGGCGTAATATTCGAGAGCTCGAAACATGGAAGGTTATTTGTCCCTTGGTGTTGCTTTGTTGAAGATCTTAACTGCTATGCAGGCCTCGAGACAGTTTTCTGCTCCATAAAATAAGGAAATTTCCAAGAACTTATTTTTTTTTGCAAGCTCGCAAATTTTCTCTACATCATGTACTGTGTGTTTTTCTTGTATTTATTTCTTATTCGTTGTTGCTAGGGTGTTGAAGGCGCGTTAGATACGTGTTATTGCGCTCGTTGGTCATATTTTGATGAACCGTTTTTCATCTTGTGCGTCCTCTTTTATTGTCTTGTTGTTCACGACGATTTCCATTGGTTGTGG
>JAQIYI010001564.1:0-11554 GCA_034700265.1 Polyzonium germanicum
GAATATATGTATATAAAATTATATTTTATACCTATAATATATATATTTTATGCATGCTTTTTTATAACTAACAAAAATATAATAATGGCGGATGCACCAAAAGCGAATTTTTTTTTGATTTGCTTTGTATTAACACCTCTGTGCAAAAGGAAAATCAAACAAACAAACAAACGAAGAAAGAGAAAGAAATAAAGAAAGGAATAAACTAAACCAAACAAAAGAGGATCGAAAACGATAATAATAAGGTGAAATTAAAGTAAAGAAAATGCGCGAGCTGAGCTCTCTTTCTCTAGTCGGGTGCAGTGTAGTCGCGTTGATTTCTCACACAGGTCAGTCTAACCAACTTTGCTCTACTGTGGCCAGCACTCGTTTCTCGTATTCCCGTCTGTTCTCTTTGTACAGCTGTGCGGCTAGGCTATTCGCGGGACTGTTTGGATTCGGATCACCTAACAAGGACTGCAAGAGAAACACACAAGAAAATCTGCATGATGACAAAACACGCCGCCATCGCCGCTGCTGCTCTTGTACTTTGAACTATCTTTTAGGAAGTATCAAAGTTCGCACCCCACCCTCTTATCATTAGGACAGCACATAGGTATGTAACTCAATAAAACAAAGTACCTGAATAGAAGTGAGTATTGCCGACACGTCGTACGTGGGGCTCCAACGATTTTGCAAAATGTCTAGGCAGATACCACCGTCAGCGTACACTGAAAATGTATATTTGGAGTAGAAACTTAATTATTCTTTTTTTCATTTTTGATTTCTTTCATTTTAAGGGGATCTTTCTTGAGGCACTTGCCGTTCGGATGGAACATTTTGGAAACGAATCGGACCGTCGGCGGTTTGTTGGGATATTCTTCGGTGAACTCTATCGTAAGCTTGAACGTGCCGTCCTCGAACGGCGTTTCGTGCGGTCTACAAACAGGGTAAAATATTTGATTAACTTATTTGAAAATATTTTCAAGGTTTGAATATGGGGATGATGTGTAACCAGTAGGTAATTATAAAGCTAGCTTAATTGTTCGAGATCCTACGCGCAGACGTTGGGTCAAATTAGGTCAATCCATCAAAATTCAAAAATAAACAAAATCGCACAAGGGCAGCAACAATAATAATAATTTCACCTAATTTCGCTTTATTCTTGCGTCACAATGAAGCAATCTTGTTGCAATATGTGCAAACAAACATAATACGTGCATGTAGTTCTAGACAATATAATTAGCCTAGCGCAGTCTACAATTCTCCTAATTCTCATGAGTTTGCAAAAACGATCTTCCGTATTATTGAGAACCCCAATAAATCGTTTTATTATTATTGCAGTTCACTGTGGGTGCCCACAGGTAGGCCTACATACAAATATAGGCTTAACAAATAATCAAATTGATAAGGATCCAATTTCGATACACGTATAGATTAGCACACGAGGAAGCCGAATTCTACGCAATGTTTAGGCTATATTTATTTACGAGCTTCGCAGCAAGGAGGATTGGATGATCAAGCAAGTAGGGCTCTAGACGTGCATGGAGCCAAAAGCAGCTGGGTATAAAGTCCGCAAATTTCAATGTTGCAAAACAACGCAGGCTTAAGTTTTTGGCAACAATCGCTGCAAAACGATGCTAAAATTATAATTTGCGAAACTAAAGTTCATGAGCTTCGCATAAATATTTGGCGAAATCGCTGGGGTATTTTTTTTTGCAACAGCAGGAGCAGCAATTCCCTTAAACTTGGGCAATCACGTCGAGCGTCTAATAGCCCGAGCCTAGACAAGTGCTAATCTCGATTTCAGCAAAACTCGCAAATGAGTCATCGTGCGGGCAGATACTAAATAATGGCTGATTAATTAATAAACTCGCCCAAAAATGACTGCATTCCAGATCATTATGTTGTTGTCCGTGGGCGCTCCACTGACACCAGCTGGCGGGTCTTCTTGCAGCCTGAAAACAACACGTACGAACGAAATGGTCTTTGTCATTATTTGCACACATCAGCTGATTTTAGAAGAAGGGACGGAAGGGTGGGACGAGAAAAAAACACTGAACAACATTCGAGACATTCTAGAAGGGTGGCCATCTTGGAAATTCTCCATGAAAATCCTCATCATGAAAAAGGACGTTCTTTTCGTTGTTTTTAACATAAAATAAGACACTTAAATGAGCTCACCTCTTGAAGTCGCGCATCAACCTTCGTCTGGCCGGTGTAGACATGCTCGACTAGGGCCTAATTTAATTCGAGAGTAATTTAGATTCGCGCAAAATTTCGCGTCGAAGTCCGAATGAAAAATTACGAAGGATGGAGTGATGGGACGATGGCGAAAATTTCACGAAAAGTGCAATCCGGAGGAACCAAGTGATAAGCTCGTGCTCGTGACGTCATCAATGACGTCAATAAATGTATCTTTATCGTTTAGCTGAAGCGCCTTTGTGGCGCGGGCACTAGCAAAACCTTGCGTCCCTCAATATTGATTTCGACTCGTCCGAATGGCTGTGGAAAATTCCAGTTGGTTGAGTCCAAATTTAATTAGAAGGGGGGAACGCAGCTAAAATCTAAATCGCGCCATTTTTCTTCTTCTTTTGTTCATTAACTTCATTTGATCTCTGCGCTCTCATTGTGCCGGTCCTTATAAATTTTTCAATTTTCATTTTTAATATCTCGTCTTTTGTTTCTTTTTTTTTCACGTTTCAACACCTTGTGCAAGTATAGATTAACAAAACCGCGACATTTTAATTTCGCTTCTCGTGTTTTCATAAACCGCGACAAAATCCAACGTTCTTCTGAATCGCTTCCTTTGGTGAGTAGGCCTAGGCCTATGCTTGGTCGCAATCGAATCGAATTTTATCGAATTTAATCTTGTTTTATCTAATTTAATCTAATATTACATAGATTCAATTAAAACAAGCCTAGACAGGTTATGCAAATGAAACGAAAAGGAAGCCCGGTTTCCTTTTGCCTACCCAGGCAAAATGCCAAGTTAGAATAGGGCTCCCTGCGTACGAGGCTACAAAGCGCGGGAACGAATCAACGAACGACAAAAGCCTCGCCAATACAAGCGGTGACCTTCAAATTAACGAGACAACCACGTGACACCTGTTATTGATTGTCTTTGAAAGTCTGTGATGGGTCCGACGTTGACACGGACACTTGGTGATGTTCCCCGTAGACTGTGACGATTGTGGATAACGTCGATGTTATTACAGTTGTGCACTTTGTAGAAGGTGCATCAGAGGTCATTCGCATTAATATTGGCTGCAATTAAACAGCTAACAATGGATGTGATCTCGTATATCTAGACTCATTTATGTTTAAACTTTTAATTGAACAAATAGCTCTACAATGTGCCGGTAAACTTAGAATTCAATTTAAATAGCCTCGCTCAATGCGTTTGATTGTATATAGCTGCGCAACTGTCCTTTATTTTCTTGAATTTTTTTTTGGCTCTTAAGTGTGGAAATTTTACGTGTAGCATGAGAATGTAAGATTTATGGCCGGCTGGCAACTTGAAATGCCATCGCGTTTTGGAATCGAGGCCAAAATGGTTTGCAGAGCAATGGGAACACAGGCTTAGTAAACGTAGTTGCAGGAAGTTTTCAGTTTTTGCTGTAGGTCTTGCACTGCATCTCCTATAAACTATACCAAAAATTAATGAGCCTTTTGACATTTGCATGTCAACTGTCAAGCTACTAACGCGGCGCACTTCCGCCAATTATTGTTTGATAGATGCACGCACAAACAAGCTTCGTTCTGTCATGCATTAAAGGCTACGCTTCCTATACCAAACAGGGTGATCAGTGCTGACTGCTCAGGTGCGTGCATTGGATGAATTGATTCAAGAAGGAGGAAATTGAGTTGCAGAGTTTTTCTCTCCAGCGAGAAATTCGGCCATTATTCTCGCAACCAGAAATGGAAACAACTCAGTGAACTCACTTATTTTTGGTCTAGATCTTTTGTACGACAATTAAGTTCCATGAAGTCGCACATAAATAAAAAGATTTGACTCTTTTCAATTACGCTCGTATGGAATTTCCCCTTTAAAAAAAGTAAACGTACTGCATGACTTGACCGGCTGTGGAAGGGGTTTGCCTTAATTTAGTTTAAAACTAGGCCTAGCCAGTAAAGGTGAAAGACCTCTGTTTCAATTTTTAAAAACCTTTAAGATTTTTTTATCTTTGTTTCTTGCAGCGCCCACGCTTTTTTTTCTGTCCTCGCTTCTTTTAGTCTCTGACAGTGGTTAGTTTTGAGAAACAACGTCAACAACATGGAGTGTCATTTTTTGAGTTCCAACAACGGAATCCCGTAAGTCGAATTAGTAAATTAATAACAATTAGTCCGTCAATTTTATTTTAATTTGTTTGCGTATCTTTCAGGTTGGTGAACGGCTCTAGCGTTACAGTTAATGGGAAGCTTGGTTCGCAGCAGTTTTATCACAAGCTTGCCAACGGGTATCACGGTTAGTCCACATGGTTTTTAATTCTTGACGCGATATTTGTGCGTAGTCTGTTTTTGATTTTTGAACTGTTTATTGTCGTTAAACTTTAAAGGCGCTATGCAAGTCTATCCGATGACTCACGTTCCGAACGACCCCGTTATAGATCAGAACTGGTCCGGTCAGACTGGTCGTCCTATCGCCGATTTGTCAACTTCTGCTCGAAAGCGTTCGATCGATGATTCGTACCAATTTCAAAGTCAAAACCGGCCGGAAGAGTTTAAACGTCAGAGGATTTCCGGAGGCAAGTGTAAACAGTTGTTTTTGTTTATTTCTCCTTTGCATTTATTGCGACTACGTAATGTGATTTGCCAGAGCTGATCATATTGCCTCGTCAATAGTTTTCTAAGTTTCGATAGATAATGAATCAAGACATTTTGATCCAGACATGACATTAACGAGACGATACAAATTATTTACAAAAAGGCTTAGTCCTGGAACACTCATCTCGCTTAAAACTTATTCAAGTTTTGAAGCGAAATATATTATTTGGATTTCTATGTTTTGTCGTGCGTTTTAAACGGCAGAATTCAAAGAAGCGTTGATTTAAATTCTATCAAAAATGGTGATTCATTATCTATCTGCGATGTCTTGGTTAAATAAGTTTATTTGAACGTTTCATCATTTTTGATGTAGGCCTAGGCCTACTTTTAATAGGCCTTACCACTAGACCAAAATTGCGACAAAAAGGCAAATAGCTTATTTTTTTTTGTTTTGAAAATGTCTCAAAATTTATTTAAATGCTAGGTCTAAATATGAAATTCATACATCAACTGACTGCATTCAAATAAATTTATTCGCCCGAAGTGTTCGTTGATTTAGGTTTAGTGTGAAAGATAATTTCTGACTTCCCAAGAATTATGACGCTTTCACGTTTAAATATCATAGGCGAGCTTCATACGAAAACATTTTTTTCACTTTGTGCAATATAAGCCAAAATTATAAAGGTATGTAATTTATTGAAAAGGCTTATTCAAATTTTCTTTTTATTAAACAGGTCAAGCCTAACTAGGGCGTGAAAATGTCATATTTCTTAGGATCTTAGAAATTCTATATCGCCATTAGCATTTCTATTTGTAATGTGCTTATTTGTTAGTTTTTGAGATGCTCATTTTCACTTAAGTTTTTTTTCATAACAATAGAGTAAGAGATTCCAGTTTTGATTTCATTTCTTATAAACTCTCCATTTTATAAATATTTACGCACCGTCTTGTTGCCTTGGTCCGTTTCATTTTCTCTTTGGACTTTGATCATGTAGTGAGGCCTACTCTGGCAGTCTGGCCTCTATAAGATGACCCGGATGCTTCATGATCGTTTAAATCGAGCGGTCGTTAACTTGAACTGTCAATTTTAAATTTATTAAAATTAAATACCGTACGAATCTCTCAAATTCTAATTTAAAGATTTAAATTTAAAAACTAGGCCTAGCCATATTACAAAAATTCAAATTTATTAAAATATTAAATTTACATTTAGGCCATGGGTAGGCCAATATTAAAGTAACCTAACCCTATTTCATAAATTCAGATTTATTTCTAAAAGATCACATCCTCTCTTGAATCTTGATGTAGATTTCTACAAAACTGGAATCTTTTTACGCCCAGGTGTATACTTGCCTGACCAGTGTCCACTGCAGGTGTTTTGATTTTATTTTATGTGCCCTTTAATTCCCTATCAAGCAGTGAGGTGCACAGGCAGAAATCGGTTGTTGGGGCTAAAAAGTACCGGCCAACAAATTTGCCGAACCAAAGAGCGTGAGGAACGTACGGCGAGTACGCACTGCAACCTACCTTCTCGATCGATGATCAATGAATCCAACACAAATATCGTCTCCGGTTTACGGGGTTAAGTCCGATCAGAGTTCGCGGCTGGGGACATGCATCTTCCCCTCTCTTAACATGCAGATCGAGAGTCGATTACGAATTTCACTACATTTGGATTTCACATTTGGAGAGAATCAACACCTACTATAAAGTCGAGAGATCGAATCGAACCTAATCGATTCCTATTGGACGCGCCACGTTGTTGAAAACAGTAAGTGTGTGTGTGTGTCGGTTAATGGCTCGTCCATCACTTGACACCCCACCCTTTAAAATTCCACTTAGAAAAATCGAAATGCAAAGCAAAACAAAAGACAAAACAAATGTATTGTTGGCCCCTTTCCATCTTGTGATCCCCGTCGCGTCCATCTTTATTGGCCTGGGCAAAGTAAAAGACAATGAAAGAAAGACAAGCGAGATCATCATCATCATCTTATATAATCAAAAAAAGGCTTTCCGCTGCCTCTTGTGCGGGGGTTCAACGTTATGCGATGGCTCGAAAACCTGCATCCGTCATTGTATATAGGCCTAATCAATTAATCAGACTTGTTCAATCAAGAAGCCTTTGCAAGTGAAGGGAGAGACGACAAACATCCAGTCTGAATATGCAGCCATATTGCAGTGATAAATGCAAGTTTTCGCTCAGGTCCTGGCGGTCGCGGTCCATGGCTTATAATTTGCATCATCTTCGCCATCTTGAAAGATTTCCGATTTATTGGACGCTGTTCATCAGAACGCATTTTCTTTAACTCGTAAATTATGTCGTGTCCATTGTCCAAGCTAGTTGAAGTTTAATAGAAAATTTGGTCAATTCAAGCCATACCTTAGATGTATTAAATTTATAAAATTATTTTTGTCTTTAAATGTTATATTTTGTTTCAAATAGTCGGGGGTCTATGAATCCGATTTATTGAGAGATGAGCGATTTATGTTTGCTTACATCGTTAGTTCATGTTATAATCTTAGGCTATTTACAAATTATGCTTAAGAAATGCTTCGACATTAAATCATGAAATTTATTCAGAATTTATCACTTCAAGGCTGTTTAAAATTGCTTTTTAAACCGTACCCAAATTTACACATCGGAAAATGTGACTGCAGTCAAAAATATATTCAAGTGAAAAACATTTCTAGCGAGGAAATATCTTTCAATTATCTTCCTGGGAGAGCATGAAGTTGATTGAAACAAGCTAAGGAAGTTTTAAACAAAATTAACTACAGTTAAAAAAGTAACTGGTGATATCTTTTAATTAACTTAATTATTTCGGCTAAAAAAGTAATTGTGGATTGGTGAACAATTTGATCAAGTAAAATGCATTTGTCTACTTTACAGTAATTTTGTGTCAACAAGAAAAATAATTGAGCTCTTAAGTAATTTCATGATTTTGTTGTTTTTGTTGAAAGATGTTGACACTAGGCTAACTTAACAATAGTGCTTAGCTCAGTTTGTGCGTACTTTATTTCGGTCCGTTACTGCTTTTTGTATCGTTTAAATGCATCGCAGGTTCTGATCAATCTGAGCTTGCGATTAGTTTGTTACAACGTCGCGTGAATTCCTCAAGCAATGCTGAACCGAAGATTGGCGGCCACGACGAGAGTGCACGCCGTTCTCCGGCGCGGGTCGTCCGAAACGAGAACTACCTGATGAAACGAGATGACGTTGTTGCGCTCAGGAATGCCCTCCGGTTTCACGTTCACGGAAGTTCCGAGCACATGTCTTACTTCTAGTTGACGACGTCATGTGTGTGATTTCTTTGCTCGTGATTTTAGGCGAGTATCGCCACAAGCACCAATCGCAAAGTGAGGCTCAAGGATTTTTCTTAACTAGGCTCAATTTAAAGGTCTTAAGTCCTAGACCTTCACTTCAGCGTCACTTTAGTTTAGTGTGTGACGCGTTAATGCGATAATGATAGAGGGGGGCCAATGAAAGTGTTTAATTAAGCTTATCTTCGTCTTTAATGTAGTCATGCGTTCATTTTCAAATTTTTATCTTTGCTTAAATCTTTTGCATGTATAGGCCTACCGTTTTTGAACTGTCAGGAAATCTCATTCCAAGTGACTGCTCAAATGATTTGCTGTGTTTAGTTTCTTTACGGCCAAAATTGGTCGGCCTAGACGTAGATTACAGATGCCAGAAAATAATTTTTTAAATCTGAAATTCCGCAATGCGTTACGTTTTACCGATCGATTTGCACATTTTTAAAAGAAATTTTTGCATTTATTAATCTGCATATTTTCTGCTGCATTGCAAACTTCGTTTCAGTCATTGCTTGAGGATGGATCATTAGACAATAAGGCATGTATATATAGTAACTAAATAATTAGGTAACTAAACTATAACTTACGGTTATTTATCACGTAGGATATATACGGATCGAAATATGTCCCAATAATAATGATTTTATTTCAGGATTTTGATCTTTTAAATTTCATTTTCTAATCTGTCTTTTGTTTTTTTTTCTTTTCTTTTTCTTTTTGTTTGATTTCCTTTCCCATGTTCATCAATTAAGATTTTGAAGCTGCCAAGTCGTTTCCTGGTTTCTTCAGCCCTGCTGTCGAAGCGCCATCGTCGCATCGAGACGTCTTCGACGCGGACTCTTCTCGAATGGACGTGGTCGTCTCTGGTCAGGGTGGCAACGGCTGTCATAGCCATCCGGTTGGAGCGGCTGTGACGTCGTGCGGTCATCACGATCGTTACCTTTACGATGCCATGATTGCAGAAATGCACGGCTGCTAAGTAAGCCTATAGTTTGCAAAGGTATTTTTTTTATATAAATCTTTCGTTCAAGCCTTCTGAAAAGCAACAAAAAATCGGCCATTTTTTTTCCTCTTTAGGCCTGCCTACGTGCTTTTGACACTTAAATTACAATAGAAGGCTGGCTGTCAAATAACTATTTGTAAGCCTAACGTTGGTTCAACTGTTTATTTGTATGAGTGTGCGAACGGCGTACATTGTATGTGTTGTTTACGTTTGCGATCAACGTACACTTAGACTAAGTTTGGAATTTGTTAAATGCGTTTACAAGTTCAAGTTGAACGCATTCGACTTTTGCACGATTATCTTCCTATTTGTTTGATATCTCATTCTCATGTGTGTCTTGTGTGTACAATGTATATGTACATAGGGTTTCTAATTTAAAAGAAAAACTCTGAATTAAATAAATGATTAAAAATAAACAAAGAATTATTTCTGCGTTAAATAAATAATTTTAAGTGCTAATTAGGTAATTAATAGCTTCAATTAAGCAATTAATGATTACAATATAGCTTTTTTATCAAATTTTAATTTTTTTAGCAAATTTGTTATTTTTAATAGTATAGTTTTTCTTCTGCAAATTCATGTAAAGGAGAGTTTCTCATTTTCGATACTAGATAACGCTGTAAGTACTGTATTCAACCTTAGGCCCGCGTGCTGACCAATATACACGGATTCTATGGGCACGCGAGCCCAATGTTGCGTATCAGCCAAAACAAATATGGCGACTCTAAAGTGAACCTCATATTTTGTTGCCAAGCAGCTAAGTTTTCCTCAAAATTGATATCTGTTTTTCGAGATTGTAATTGATAATGGAATCGAGACACGGCCTACCGCCTGACATTCGAGGGGTGGGTTTGTTGGCCGGCATCAGAAGTGTGGACAGCGAAAGTGCCGACCTGCACCATCAGGTGGGCCTGTCAAACATGACGTCGTCCTCCTCGACCAAGCAGGATCAGCTGGATCAAGATCGATCAGGAACACTCGATTCCAAGTCAAGCTCGCTGAATTCGGCTCACATGCAGCATGGACAGTCCAACAAGAGTCCTTCCAAGTCCATCTGCTCGTCGACTTCCACGTCAGCTGAGAACATCCAGATCCACGAATTACCCGCTAAAGTAATTAGTTACTGAGAAGACGCCGTAGGTTTGCATGCTTCAATATATCAGCACTAGAGTCCAGAGACGGTATTTTTTGTAATTAAAATGCAGCCTCATCCGCGTGAAGTTCATCACTCGAAGTCGGACGAAATGGTTCTGTTGCAAGGCGAAAAAGTTCAAGGAACATGTAGGCCCAATAATATAAGCCTTGGCTAGGCCTAGTTGATCTCAACCTTGTTGTCTTCTAAGCTTATTTTCTTTTTTCTTTTAATCACGCAGCTTGTCGGGCCAAAAGTGCGTGCTTGACGTCGTACTTTTATATTCCTACGTACGGTTTAGGCACGTACATTTATTAATTCGACATTAATTGAGTGAGTGGGCTCCGTGCACCATATATCGTTGTTATCTAGCGAAGCTACAGTTATCTTTGCCCCATTTCTTCTTCTTCTTCTGCTGCTGCTTCTGCTTCTGCTCAACTTCCCCGGATTAATAACGTCTGAAAAGTAGCGGAAGTAGTTTTTCAAACTACGTGGGCCTAGGACGATAACGAAAAATGCTTTCGAGGCCGTCAGACAAGCCTGTTCGAGCAATTAGCCGTAACGAGTCTTGAAATTAGGCCTAAAGTTGTGCCAAACTGCCTAAGATTAGACTCATTATACGAAGATAGGCCTAGAGACGGACGCGAGATTGCACGCAGAGTACGTGCAAGTTGGCGTGGCCCAGCTCAATTAATACTAGTTTCAACTGCAAGATACGTAAGTTGCGTAATTTGCGTTTTCGAGGCACCAAACGTGCGTGCGTGTCCTAGTTAGGCCCCTGCTTCATTATTTGTTAAGGAAGTAAATTATGCTAAATTTGCTTTGCGCTTTTAATTCATCTTGTCTCAAGTTTTACGCAGGAAACTCACGAATTGCTCGAGAGCTAACATAATTTTAAAAGCGCGTAAAGGATCTGTGTTTTGGCAGGAAGTGAAGGGGTTGTTGTTGACGATCTTGAACAAGAAGTAGGCCTGAGCGTAACATTATAACATTTATAAAAGTATTTGCGTGTGAGGGCTGATTCGCATTGTGCAATTTTTGCACGCAACACGATCGACGCATCGTTAGAACCTTACGATCCGGGAATGAGCGTCGTCTGCTAGCGGCCATTAAAATGAACCTTCTCAATTATTCCCGTTACATGGACCCAAAATAACATCGACGTTAGCTAAAGTCGGCTTTAGATTTTCTAAAGCCGACTTTAGGGGTACATGTAAACACGTCACATCGAAGGCGTTTCACCTAACATCGATGTTAGCAAAACCACCCTTTCACGATGTCGACTTGACTTTGTTAACACCGATGTTAAGGGTCATGTAGCCACTTAACATCGGTGTTAGCATCGCTGTCGTCTGCTC